>ONZH01010737.1:0-251362 GCA_900303285.1 Rhinella marina | reverse complement strand
ACAGTACAGTGGCCTATTAAATGGCCTAGATATTGTATATTTCAAAGTACACAGCCGTGTAGTAACTGAACAGACGGTGGGTATTTACACCAGGTATGTGAGATAATTTAACAAGAGAACGCACAGTACAGTGGCCTATTAAAATGGCCTAGATATTGTATATTTCAAAGTACACAGCCGTGTAGTAACTGAACAGACGGTGGGTATTTACACCAGGTATGTGAGATAATTTAACAAGAGAACGCACAGTACAGTGGCCTATTAAAATGGCCTAGATATTGTATATTTCAAAGTACACAGCCGTGTAGTAACTGAACAGACGGTGGGTATTTACACCAGGTATGTGAGATAATTTAACAAGAGAACGCACAGTACAGTGGCCTATTAAAATGGCCTAGATATTGTATATTTCAAAGTACACAGCCGTGTAGTAACTGAACAGACGGTGGGTATTTACACCAGGTATGTGAGATAATTTAACAAGAGAACGCACAGTACAGTGGCCTATTAAAATGGCCTAGATATTGTATATATTTCAAAGTACACAGCCGTGTAGTAACTGAACAGACGGTGGGTATTTACACCAGGTATGTGAGATAATTTAACAAGAGAACGCACAGTACAGTGGCCTATTAAAATGGCCTAGATATTGTATATTTCAAAGTACACAGCCGTGTAGTAACTGAACAGACGGTGGGTATTTACACCAGGTATGTGAGATAATTTAGCAAGAGAACGCACAGTACAGTGGCCTATTAAAATGGCCTAGATATTGTATATTTCAAAGTACACAGCCGTGTAGTAACTGAACAGACGGTGGGTATTTACACCAGGTATGTGAGATAATTTAGCAAGAGAACGCACAGTACAGTGGCCTATTAAAATGGCCTAGATATTGTATATTTCAAAGTACACAGCCGTGTAGTAACTGAACAGACGGTGGGTATTTACACCAGGTATGTGAGATAATTTAACAAGAGAACGCACAGTACAGTGGCCTATTAAATGGCCTAGATATTGTATTGTATATTTCAAAGTACACAGCCGTGTAGTAACTGAACAGACGGTGGGTATTTACACCAGGTATGTGAGATAATTTAACAAGAGAACGCACAGTAGTACAGTGGCCTATTAAATGGCCTAGATATTGTATATTTCAAAGTACACAGCCGTGTAGTAACTGAACAGACGGTGGGTATTTACACCAGGTATGTGAGATAATTTAACAAGAGAACGCACAGTACAGTGGCCTATTAAAATGGCCTAGATATTGTATATTTCAAAGTACACAGCCGTGTAGTAACTGAACAGACGGTGGGTATTTACACCAGGTATGTGAGATAATTTAACAAGAGAACGCACAGTACAGTGGCCTATTAAATGGCCTAGATATTGTATATTTCAAAGTACACAGCCGTGTAGTAACTGAACAGACGGTGGGTATTTACACCAGGTATGTGAGATAATTTAGCAAGAGAACGCACAGTACAGTGGCCTATTAAAATGGCCTAGATATTGTATATTTCAAAGTACACAGCCGTGTAGTAACTGAACAGACGGTGGGTATTTACACCAGGTATGTGAGATAATTTAACAAGAGAACGCACAGTACAGTGGCCTATTAAAATGGCCTAGATATTGTATATTTCAAAGTACACAGCCGTGTAGTAACTGAACAGACGGTGGGTATTTACACCAGGTATGTGAGATAATTTAACAAGAGAACGCACAGTACAGTGGCCTATTAAAATGGCCTAGATATTGTATATTTCAAAGTACACAGCCGTGTAGTAACTGAACAGACGGTGGGTATTTACACCAGGTATGTGAGATAATTTAGCAAGAGAACGCACAGTACAGTGGCCTATTAAATGGCCTAGATATTGTATATTTCAAAGTACACAGCCGTGTAGTAACTGAACAGACGGTGGGTATTTACACCAGGTATGTGAAGATAATTTAACAAGAGAACGCACAGTACAGTGGCCTATTAAATGGCCTAGATATTGTATATTTCAAAGTACACAGCCGTGTAGTAACTGAACAGACGGTGGGTATTTACACCAGGTATGTGAGATAATTTAACAAGAGAACGCACAGTACAGTGGCCTATTAAATGGCCTAGATATTGTATATTTCAAAGGTACACAGCCGTGTAGTAACTGAACAGACGGTGGGTATTTACACCAGGTATGTGAGATAATTTAACAAGAGAACGCACAGTACAGTGGCCTATTAAAATGGCCTAGATATTGTATATTTCAAAGTACACAGCCGTGTAGTAACTGAACAGACGGTGGGTATTTACACCAGGTATGTGAGATAATTTAGCAAGAGAACGCACAGTACAGTGGCCTATTAAAATGCCTAGATATTGTATATTTCAAAGTACACAGCCGTGTAGTAAACTGAACAGACGGTGGGTATTTACACCAGGTATGTGAGATAATTTAACAAGAGAACGCACAGTACAGTGGCCTATTAAAAGGCCTAGATATTGTATATTTCAAAGTACACAGCCGTGTAGTAACTGAACAGACGGTGGGTATTTACACCAGGTATGTGAGATAATTTAGCAAGAGAACGCACAGTACAGTGGCCAATTAAATGGCCTAGATATTGTATATTTCAAGGTACACAGCCGTGTACTAACTGAACAGACGGTGGGTATATTTACACCTGGTATACAAAAAGGGTATGCAGGCACACAGAACCCAGAACACTAGAGCCAAATAAACTGTATTTAAAAAAAAAAATAAAATTCACAGCCGTATACTGCCAGATCAGATGGTGCATATACACACTAGGTTATATAACAGGGTTTTCAGCCAAAAAGAACGCAGAACAGTAGTGCCAAATATAGTTTGGTATGTAGCAGAGCACCTAATACACCACTAATGCCTCTCTCTGTCCCTACTCCAGCAGCTATCCCTGAATACAGCAGCCGTTCTCTGTAAAGTGTATATTGTAGTAAAGCTATCACTGTAAGTGCACTATAGTAGCCCTGATAAGGGCTTTTAATCACGCTCCTGCCTGTCCAACAGCTAAAACCTATCTGTCCCTTCTCCAGCCTCTGTCCCTGACTAAGTTCACGCAGCATATGCGTACGAGCAGGAAGAGCTGAGTTTTTAATATTCGAGGTCACATGGTTTTTCCAGCCAATCCATGTAGACGCTGTTTTCGCGCTGCCAGCGTGCTCAGCGTGCCTGTCATACCCCCCCTGCATGTTGATTGGTGGAAAAAGAGCGCCAGGGAAGGTGGGAGGGGAAACGAATTCTAAGTGCGCCATCGCCGTTATACTCGATTGAAATCGAGTATGCCGAATATCGTAGTATTCGATCGAATACCGGCTCGATCGAACACTACTCGCTCATCTCTAATCTTAACCAAAAGGACAAGAATTTTTTATTACGGTCAGCTCTTCAGGGTATGTCATCATGCCACTCTCCGGCCTGATGCTGCTGTCGCCGCCGCCGACTCCAGATGCCATCTCCTAGCTGCAGCTACGTCAAAATTAGGTAATTGTGCCACTCTGTGGCCTCCAAATTGTACTACTACTTCCACTGCTGCTGCCACTTCCAGGGTCTGTCATTCTGCCACTCTGTTGCCTACTCATGCTGCTGCCACCTGGCCACACTGTCGTCGTGCCACTCTATAGTCTGCTGATGCTGCTGCCTCTGCTATCTCCAACCTGTCTGGGGGAGCTCTGCTTATATAAGCATGTAATAGAACAGGTTCTGTAAAAATGTATGTGGAATCAGTGAATTGGTGTAAAAGGCATGCGCTTTTGGCGCTCTAGTAGGATCTTGGGCCTCTGCACGATTCTTTATAGCTGGCGCTAACATTGACCGGTAAGGCTGAGTTCAGACTTGAGTTGTTTGGTGAGTTTTGGCCCCTTAACTGCCCAAATACATAAAAGTGTGCAGCGATTCTAAGAAGCCTGTTATGTGTGTGTCACACTGACTCAAGCGCAATGCTGGCATTCACTGTAATGTTGATTTGTACGCTAATGCTACGCATTGTATGCTAATGCGTACAAATTTTTATGCTAATGCGTACGCATTTTGTACGCTATTGCATACGCATTGTGCGCAAATGTGTACAAATTCAGTTAATTAGCATACTTTTACAAGCGAAAGGAGTAAAAGAGGAGAAGTCGCGATTCTGACCTTTTTCTATTAACCAGACACCTTCCCCTCTTCCGAGCGGGGGTTCCTGGTTTACTCTCATTGACTAACATTATGCTCGGTTGCTCGGCCAGAGCACCCGAGCATACGAGCACAGAAGTGCTCGCTCAACACTACTCCTTATGCGTTTTACTGCAAGGCACAGTGTTTTACACCACTATCCAGGCTGTCTGCAGCCCGGAAGTAGCCGTTTTTTAACGCGATTCGCAACAAATTTATTCGGATCGAAGCAAATCTTTTCGGAAAATTCGGCGAAAATTCGAATTTTTGAAAAATTAGCTCATCTCTAATAATAACAATACATTAGTAAGTAGTATATATTAACTTTTTCTATATAACTAATGTTATTTGCTGGAAATACGCTCATTGTGAGATCAGTATTTTGTGGCTGAACGTTCCTGCCAGACCTGGGGCCTACTGAACTGTACTCACATAATGCCGTGAGTACATTTCATTATAGCTACAAACTAAAATTTACAGCCTTATAAATCATAATAATTACATAAGTTTTTGTCACAGAAGCAGTGTTCAGCCTGGGAAATACTGCTCTCACAGAGAGTTCATTTCCCAGACTGAATACACTCATGTGAAACTGCACAAAGTAATAGTGAAATATACTTAAATATACTTAAAGAGGAGCTATTGCCACCCTCACTCTCTGTTTTTTTTTTTGTTTTGTTTTTTTTTGCAGAAACTGTTAGCTCATGACAAAAGGCTTTTTCGAAATATATTAGAAAAAATGTCAAAAATGTTAAATGTGCTTTAAACGTGCCATATACTTTATGAAAGTGATACAACTTTCCACGGAAATAAAGTCTGCACTTACAGTCCAGGTCCTTCAGGCATACCCAGGAGGGTTCCCAGAATCCCCCATAGCATATATTGTCAGAACCACAAGATCTTGCTAGTTATTGTTTGGGCTTGCACCACTGACAGCGCTGTTAACTGCAGAAATTCAGCAGTCATCAACTTCACAGATACCAATTACATACTGGTGGCCATACCAGGGAGGTTCAGGACTGGAAGTTCAGAAATTTGGACCTATGTCCTATGGATATTAGAGTCGTTTACATCAGGTATAAATCAAGTTGAAAACAAAAACACTGAAAAGACCAAAGTTGCAAAAGAATACACACAAGCACAGTGTCAAGACTGTGAACAGGAGCTATATAAATACAACCCTGGCAAAAAAGATAGAATAAGTTATATTAGACTTTGGCCAAGAAGGGGATGAAGTTCATCCATGAAGGTCATCATTTTGCAAGCCTTCTCTTCCATATAAGCCATTAATGTTCAAACAGAAAAATATCATCCTGCCCAAGATGGAATATTTAAAACAAGTACCAGATAGAAAAAGGAAAGAGACTAAAGACTATAAGGAAAAAACTACTCATCCATGGATTTGGACAGTTATCAATATGTGCTAGAAGTCAGGAAACTTTTGAAAGACCATGATAGGTACTTACCCAGCCAAGTTACAATGTTGGCTGAATCTCCACCCAACAGTTGCTGCTCTGATCATCACAGTGGTGCTGGGGGAGATCTGGAATGGTGCATGCATCAGGCACACAGCTATTCCAGGAGAGGTGCCATGTGGACCAGCCAAGCTCCAGCTGGTTGGCCTGTCAATGAGTCTGGATGCTAGGCCAATCAGGTCTCTGGCTAGGCAACCAGTCCCAGAGCTAGGTGAAAGATTTAAGTTTATCATTTACTGCTTGTCAGTGTCTATGATTCTTTAATTCCTGGCTCCAGTTCGTTCTTGTCGCAATTCACAATGCATCATTTTTGTTCCATTGTTCCAGTTTAATGACCTTGGCTAGTTTCACGATTTTCCCCTTGTCTATTGACTAGTCTTCTACTGAGTCTTGCTTTGACTGCACAGCTTGTTTCTGGATTAACTCTTTGTCTGCTGCTTTGCTTCTACAGACCCTACTGGCTTCACCCTGGCTTGTTCTGCTCTCCTGCTACTCTTTGGGGTCTGATAGGTCTGTTACCAATGAGCTCCCAATGTTTTCTTCTGCGTTACTCCACAGATGTAACCTGAGGCCCTAGCTGCCAAGTCCAACCGGCCTTGTGGCTGGCTTTGGTGAACACCTAGGGGTAGCCTTTAATCTACTAACCAGAGTGATGAAGGAAGATACTGTAGGTAGCAGATTCAGAAGTTTGCTGGAGATTATCCTGAACAGCGACCCTGAATTTCTTTCTCTATTCATAACAAGCTATGTTGTAGTACCAAGTAGGGTCAAAGCGGGAACCGTCTCAAGATCTTATATTCTCTGAATGCGTTTAAATACTTCACCAGTGTGGGTGTACAAAACAGTAATCAGTCATGAGGAATGACAGGTCTTGCAGTCTTAAAAGAAATGAATCAAAACGCAACTTATGGTGTTCTCTCAACCTCGTAACTACTGACTTACTCCTAGCTGTTTAAGACCTAGTTCACGCATGATAATTAGACATGAGCGAAGTTATAAAAAATTCGATTTGGCTGTTTTGCCGAATTTCACAAAGAAATTCTATTTGTTATGAATGACTTCATCACGAATCACATTTCATTCTGTGTAGCACCCCTCAAATGCCGAGTTCATTGCTGATCACGGCATCTGACATTAAAATTGAGGCCTTTCAGGGGTTAATCAGGGTAAAAAATACATACCTTATCCATTTACTCGTGGATAGGCCGTTGCAGCCATCTTAATTGAAGAAAAGCCATGTCATCACGTTATCACGCTGGACGGGTGTGGTGAAGTAATCTTTAATCAAGATGGGCACAACTGCCTTTCCGTGAGCAAATGTATGAGGCGAGTATGTATTTTATTTTTACCGTCATTTGAAGAAAACTAGATTTGTTACCATGAAGCACGAGGAAATTCAGCTTTCGTGGTAAATCAAATTCTTCCTGGAATTTGGATACGACCAGAGTCAATCGAAGTCAAACTAATTGACTTCGATTGACTCTGGTCGTACATTTCCAGCATGTATCAGGTTAATAAATTATTCTGATTACACTGAAATCTGCAAGTGTGCATGTTTATGGGGACACTAAGGTAGCTGTCATCTGATTTATCTTTCTTATATGTGGCCAGTAGTGTTGAGCGAATCGAGCTTCAGATCATAGGTCCAAAGTGTGTGACAGAACCAACTTCAGACCTAGGATCCGTCATTTATTAAGACCAACTTTTTAGACGCTGGTCTTAATAAAGCCCCTGCACTGGCAGTGGATTGCTGAAGTTATGTAGAGGTGCAGGCCTCTCCATAACTTTGGCACATCCAGTGCCGCTTCTAAATGTAAGCCAGCTTCCTAGCTGGCTTACATTTAGACCATTTTCTACACCTAAAACAGTGGTAGAAAATGGTGAATAAAATGGTACTGCCAGCCTGTCACCTTCCCCACCCATACCAAGCCCACTTTTTTAGATCTGGCGTGAGCGGGGAAAAGTCACAGATTGCGGTGAACCAAGAGTTGCACCTTAATTTGTGCTTGAACTACGCCTAATATAGGCGTATTTCAGGTTAATAAATGACTCCATTTTATTTTAATGATGTCTCTGTACAGCATTAAAATGTATTGCCTCCGTTGAGACAAAATTAGTTGGCCGAAATCGCCCAAGACTTTGGTGAATGAATTAGGTAATCACATAGGCGTCTTTAAAAACAATTTAAAATAGCAATCTGAAGTTGGGATTGGTACCGAGGTTCCAGCTGGTACCAAACTCGACAACTCCACCTAGCAGCCCTCTAGAACCTTACCTGTGGTCCTGGGTAATAGACACTATTTGCATAAGAATTCATTCACTTATACTTTTTCAACTGTGAACTGAACATTATATAGTATATATCCCAATATGTAGCCCTGACCACTAGGGAAATATAGGCACTATGCATAGAGCTGAGCACTACTCATACACTCTGAAGGAAAAACATTAAACATAACATATCATTTTGTTACCATAAAATTGAAGTCTTGAAACCAATAGCAGGCAAAGCGAACAACATTTTGTGTTAGCTGTGAATTCAGTCTACAGTATATCAGCTAAAAGCATCAAGACTGGCCTCCAGCTTTAGAATACAGATAAGAAAGATGATGTATTGTCTATACTTAACTGGAAAATAAAGTACATTTGGTCCCTGAACTCTCCCATGTTATAAATGTTAGCTATGTTGTTTCCTAGGTTACATTTATTATATATGATATCACATGTATTTTTTGTCTTACATCTTATGTCAACATGTGAAATGTTAATGAAACTACATTGAAGGGCTTATTTATACACCTTTGTTCAACAAATGGCACGGCTATTTGGGAACCTTTGTGCTCTGGTCACATGGCTTGAATATTCACAAAACAGATTTTTGGTACATCGTTTAGACAAAAACTGTATCAGCTCCAATGTGGTTTAAAAAATTGGTGATAGTATAAGGCCCTGTGGCATATTGTGTCGCAAATAGGAATTTTTGTGTCACTTCTTCCCTTCAGACTCAAACAACATCACAGGTTTAGACAGGCTTACCAAACCTCTTTATACATTTCGCACAAGATAAGATTGTAGCAGGCACATTATTCTAGCGCATAATGGAACTAGCTTCATATACCTACCCCAATGAGTAGAATGAATGCAGGAACAATAGAATTTTTTTTCCTACAGTAATGGAGGACCAACTCTTCACTTGTATGCTTACATACAGAGAATGCATTAGTTAAAAGAAGTTTTATAGACTTTTCCATCCATACCTTTCTGCAAATTCATTATCTCTACATGCTAGCACACTCTTCAACAGGCTGAAATACACATCACAGTCACTGGGTGGCCACATTTAGACACATATAGCATAAACAACTCCTGGCAGAGTATCATGAAATCTTGTTTTTATTTTTTAAACCTGATCATGTAGCATGGAGCCAAGGGGAAAGGTAAGTAAAAATATACAGTGGTCCCTCAAGATACAATATTAATTGGTTCCAAGAGGACCTTTGTATGTTGAAACCATTGTAAGTTGAGTAATCAGTTCCAAACCCCCAAAATCTCATCCAAGATAAGAGAAAATGAAGAAAAATAAGCAGATAACTAAGATAAAACAAGTCCTTACATATAACAGTCAGAAATAGCTGCTAACTACCAACTAATACAACTCTTTTACCAGAGAAGTGGCCTGGATTGGTTGGATCTGAGTCTGGGGTATTGTATGTTGAGTCAATTTCAACTTATGATGGGTCAGAAAAGACCATTGTATGTTGAATATTTTATATCCTGAGGCTATTGTATCTTGAAGGACCACTGTATTTATAGTTTCATTTTCATGTTTTGCTGATGTCTTAGATCCCCTACAGTTAACTCTTTACCATGACTTGTGAGTATGTTGAAATTAGGCATATTACAAGTCTCATTCTATTCAGCATTTTAAAACCTTTGCTAGAATATTTTCCATTAATGCATTATCCTCTTTTTTCCCCATTTACTTTCTCACCTGCATACTTTGCCTCTGGCTTCTCATGTTAAAATTAGATAAGCTTTTATAGCAACTTTGAGAAAATTCCTTTTTCTACAGGAAGAATACATGTAACAGAGAAAAAATAACTGTACTTTTGAAAGAGTGGCTAATTGAAACCCTTGTCATGTCACAGCACAGGGGTACAATGCAGACATATTCAATCTTGTAGAAGACAAGGTTAGACTATAAAAAAAAGTATAAAATGTTTAATAGTGGTAACTTCATTATTCCAGTCTAATATCTCTGAAAGTCTATATGTATTGGACTTGATTAACTACTTGATTGATTGATTGATTGAGTGAGTGATTGATTACTTCATTACCAGAGTGTTTACCCCTTATCAGGCCAATTTGTCAATTAACAAAGGGCCTATTGATCTGCAAATAATTTAATTTCTGAGCCAAACTACATGCATTTGATAATATTTGATAATATTTTTTACAGGTCACATTATATCTTTCTTTTGTGCCATTAGATGACTGATATAAAAAAAAAAGATTAGAGGAAAAACTATGAAAATTATGAAAAAATGTATGCTTCTTCAACTGTTATAAAATATTTAAAGACAAAACATATCTAAAACCATTATGTATGTTTGCACTGTGAAAAATGACAACTAGATTTTGACGGCTTATTTTTCTATTTCTGATTCTATGGCACAGCACTGCCAGAAAGATGTTGTATGCTGTCAAAACATTAAAAGCTCCTTCAAAGTGACTATTTTTTTTAATGTTGACCTCCTAAGGTATTCATGTTTGGGAAATTTGGACATATGTTTTGGCTTTTAAAAAAAAAAATATTATAAATTAAAAAAAAAATGTGCTTATTTGTATGTTTTATATCTCCCCCAAAAAAGCTATACCAAACATAGCTAAAACAAATAGCTATATTTTCAATTTTTTTATGAAAGAAAAATAAAAAAAAATGTATGTTTGTATAGTTTACACACATAGACTGCCCTAGATACTATTGCTAATATTAATAACTATATATATATTTTTATTTTTTATATAGAAAAAATGGGGGAAAAAGGTGTGTGTGTGTACATAGTCTGCTATACTATTACTAAAACTAATAACTATAGCGCTCTTTTATTTTTTACTTTACTTTTTATTTATTTGTTTTAATGTATGTTTTACTTTTTAATTTGTTTAATTAAAAAAAGGGAATTAACCCTTCGCTGCCACATTCAGGGCAGGAAGAGATTAATTCACAGACAGAGGATCACAATTCTTTTTACAGCCAGCAGGGGTAGCTCTTAATGGCTTAAAGCGCCCATGCTGGCTTTATATACATTTCTTCACATAGGATCCTTGTGACATTTTTATATTTTTGTCTACAGAGAACTTATTTTTGGTGGGTGGTGGGCTGTAGTTTTTACTGGTACCATTTTAGAGCACACATGACTTTTTTGTTTAGTGGAGGTAATGTAACAAAAAAACAACAAAGTGGTTACTTTAATTTTTTTTCTCTTATGGTGTTCACTGCACACAATAAATATTTCTATATTTAAGTAGTTTAAACATTCTTGGACACGGTGATACAAATTATATTTATTTTTAATTGTTTCATTATTTTATTTATAAAATTGTAAAGTAGGGGATTTGAATTTTTCATATTTTTGTGATTATTTTTCACTGCAATTTTGAGTCACCTTAAGTGACTTGAATATGAGATCTTCTGATCACTTATATCATAGATTGCAATGCAAATTTTTTGCAGTCTATGGGATTTTTAGAGGCTTCACAAGGATCTAGACTGCCATAGCAACTGATTGAAGCCCTGTAATTTCACCGCTGGGGCTCCGATTGAAGGACAGTGAGAACACTCTCCCTCTGTCTAACCCCACAATGCCATGGTTGTTATTGACATCAGTGTCTGAGGGGATAAATGACCAGGATCAGAACACAAATGACATACATGTACATAAGTATGCATTAAGGGATTAATGGGTTATTCCAGTTCAGTTAAAACAATGCTCAATTGCCTATCTCTATCGCACACAGTGTAGATCACATTCATAATAAGGAGAAGGTGATGATGGTGAACTCACTAAAAGACTTCAAAAGGGGCCTGGATGTATTTCTGGAGTGTAATAATATCACAAGGGTCGCATAACAAGGCTTGTTGATCCAGGGAGTTATTCTGATTGCCAGATTGGTGTTGGCAAGTTGCAAGTAAAGGAAAATTGGCTTCATCTGGATCAATTTTGCAGGATAACAGGCTGAATGGGATGGATGGATCTAAGTATTTTTTCAGCCTTACAAACTGTTACTGTGAAAGTGTTCCATGTGGATTTGTCACATGGTTTAAAATCTTTTATTTATGGCTTTATTATTTTATTAGCTTCAGGGACGTTTGGCTCGGTCTCCATTATAGTTGAGCAAACTGGCCTTTTGTCAGGTTCGAGTTCGGGTTTGGGGTTTAAGTGAATTACGTAATGGATTTAGTTCTCACAGAATCCATAACGCAATTCAATGCCGGCATGCCGCATAATACAGGTGTATGGCCAGCAGAAAAAAACCCTCAGAGAAACACTTGTATTATGAGGCATGCCAGTAGGGATGAGCGAACCGAACCGTAACGAACCAGATTCGTTACGAACTTTCCCAAAAGTTCGGTTCGTCATCGAACCGAATTTTCAGAAAGTTCGTGACGAATCTGGTTAAAATAACGGCGACGCAAAATATACGCATATTTATTGAGAATGTACGCTAATGCATACATATTCAGTTAAGTAGCGTACCTTTGACAACGCTAGACTGTATGTTCGTTACTTGAGTAGGAATGTTCGCAGACGCAGTAAATGCGTACGCTAATGCGTACATATTCAGTTAAGTGGTGTACCTTTGACAACGCTAGACTGTATGTTCGTTACTTGAGTAGGAATGTTCGCAGACGCAGTGTATGCGTACGCTAATGCGTACATATTCAGTTAAGTAGCGCACCTTTAACAACGCTACACTGTATGTTCGTTATTTGTGCGGGAATGTTCGCATTAGCGTACGCATTAGTGTAAATTCTCAAATATGCGTATATTTTGCGTCGCCGTTGTTGAAGTCACTTCCACTTTTTTCATTGTAATAGCAACTGCAAGTAAACAAAACTATACCCTATCAGACTCCCATTATTGTAGCAGCAATTATTCAGCCCTTTTAGCAAGGTTCGTTTTAGGTTCGGTTCGTATGAATCCGAACTTCACTAAAGTTCGCTGAAGCGAACCGAACCGAACTTTTCAAAAGTTCGCTCATCCCTACATGCCAGCATTGAATAATGCAATGTATTTTGGGAAAACAGAATCCATTACGTACTTCACTTAAACCCCAAAAGGCAGGTTCGCTCAACTCTAGTCTCCACGTTCTTAGGTAATCTGTTACATGTAAAATACATCACAGAGTTGGTTACTTCTCTTTTCCTTTAACCAGCCATAAAGTGGTTTAAATGAAGTTTATTCCTTATAAGGCTATGATCACATCAGGTATTTGTCTTAACTGTAACATATAGTATAGATAAGATGTATATGTTAAATAGATTCCTCCAATGGATGCCATTCAGTGGCAGCAATGAAGATAGGTTACCTTTAAAAAAAATCCATTTCATGTATTTGTTTTTTTCAGGATGGTAAAGTGTAGCATACTATGCTTTTGCTTCTTTTTTTCCACTGTATATGTTAAACATTGGATAAAAACGTGATGTGATAGGTGGAAATGTGCAATTGATCTTGCATTGTATATTGTTTAGTCTTAACCCTAAGCAGAGGGGTAACATGATGTATGGAGGGAGGACCTATAACTCCTGTAGTTTTAACTATATGTTTTTTTAGATTTAAGGAAAGGGTAGTTTTTTACTTTAAGAGGAAGGGACATACATGTGCTTAGTGCTGTACTGTGGAGAAGGTGAGGTTTAGCAATAGATGTAACATACTGCCTTAGCTCTTTCTGTCACCAGAATATCTGGAGAAAGCATGTCTGTTGCCTCAGGGAGTATAACATTGGGGTGTCAACTCACACCATACTGATGTGTCCACATTCACCTCAGACATTATGATCTCGAGTAGTTTTAGCCATTACATCATATAGGTCAGCATTAGTAATTAAGACATCATGTATTGGTGTAGTATCAGCTTCTATGTTATGTATGGGAGCATTATTACCTCAAGAATTCATGGTGTCACCATGTCTGCTCATGTATCTGCTCCCATTTACGCATACTTGCCAACTTTTGGAGTCACTGATATGGGAGGGGAAAGGTTGCAGCATGCCTCAGGATTTTTTTCAGCTTGCAGCCATGCCCCTTATGGAATACCACATTCTCTTTCTTGACACAGACCATCAGTCTTAGTCCCTTTCCATGTAGCCCCATCCCCTCAGATTGCTGGGACTGCATTTGATAACGCAAGTCCGGATGCAACACAACTATGGCAGCTCTCCAGGAGATGCTGAGAGGCTTTTCCAGCACCCAGAAGATATGCCACCTTGTCCAGGAGGTCTTCCCTTTTTGGAAGCCTCACAGATGTTCTGGGAAAGTTGGCAAGTATACACTTACATCTCACACTGCAGACATTGCTCAAGGGGAGGACAGGGGCAGCATACAGATATCTCCTGATACTGTACTCTGTATGGTGGTGCTGGGAAATCACATGGTGAGTAGAGATGAGCGAGCACTAAAATGCTCGGGTGCTCGTTATTCGAGTCGAACTTTTCCCGATGCTCGAGTGCTCGTTTCGAATAACGAACCCCATTGAAGTCAATGGGAGACTCGAGCATTTTTGCGGGGGACCAAGGCTCTGCCTAGGGAAGGCTGGGTGAAAACCTGGAAACCTCAGAAAATGATGGAAACACCACGGAAATGGACAGGAAACAGCAGGGGCAGCATGCATGGATGCCTCTGAGGCTGCTTAATCCCACCATTACCCCAAACCCTCAGGCAACAGCCTGGTGGTTACCCTCATGGCAATTGTGCTCACCCAGACCAAGAAAGGCGAGGCAAATACCCATCACATGTTAGGGAAGCACCCAACTAGGTGCAACGAAGGTCCATCACCGCCTGCAGGTGACACCACTGCTCATGCTGGCACTGCAGCTAAAATCAAGTTTAGTATCTGTTCTTATCAGTTGCTGTGCCTGCTGGTGGTATAGTGGTGAGCATAGCTGCTTCCCAAGCAGTTGATCTGGGTTTGATTCCTGTCTATTGCAGGAGGCAATTCAGAATCAGTACAATATCTAATACGCCCCCTACCCGGGAAAATTGTTTGGGGAGAGGGCATGTAGGTGGGGGGGAAGGAAGTTTTGCTGGAAGAGCCAGAGGAGTGCCCCCTGGGCTAGTGTGTGTGGTGGCGACAACAGCCAGATGGATTTGGGAAAACTGTTGCTTTAACCCGTATGGTATCAATTCTTCTCAGTTTAATACCGTATACGTCCCCTATCTTGGGACCCTATATTTAATGGATTTTTCGAACACGGAAAACGGAAAAAGAGCTTGCTCTGGCCAGGGGAGTGTCTTTCCCACTGCAGCTAAGGGGACGTGTCCATGCTCTGCCTATCACAGGTCAGGAGGCAGATAAAAGAAGAACAAAAACAAACATGAGTACAACTTCGGATACGTCCCCTATCCGGATAAATTGTTTGTAGAGTGGGCCTGTAGGTGGGGGTGGGGGGGGGCAGGCTGGGGCAAGGAGGTTTCGCTGGAAGAGCCAGAGGAGTGCCCCCTGGGCTAGCGTGTGTGGTGGTGACAACAGCCAGATGTATTTGGGAAAACTGTTGCTTTAATCCGTATGGTATCAATTCTTCTCAGTTTAATACCGTATACGTCCCCTATCCGGGTAAATTGTTTGTAGAGTGGGCCTGTAGGTGGGTGGCAGGCTGGGGCAAGGAGGTTTCGCTGGAAGAGCCAGAGGAGTGCCCCCTGGGCTAGCGTGTGTGGGGGTGACAACAGCCGGGTGTAGTCAGAATGACGATGCAGGACCCCAACTTAAAAATTTAGCATCAACCGGTACAATTGTCAATTATGAGCTACATCAAGTGTGGCATGACTTTTAAATGGATATTGCATGTGGTCACGTACTCCCTGGAACCCCATAGTCACCCCTTCCCTGATGTGCTAGCCCAGAACATTCTCTGCCCAATTCGCAAGACCTTTTGCTGTTTCCGTGTGCTGACAGTGGGGATTTACCAGTGTTGTCTGAGGAGGTGGTGGACAATGGCGAGACACAGGTGTCGGGGGGTGAAGTAGTTGTATGGGAAGCAAGTTACAGTGGGGACTCCTTGGGGGGGAATTTCTCAGGATGGGACAGATTCAACTTGGGTGGATCAGGCACAGGAACAGATGAATTTTTTGGGGGGGTTTATTTAACTTTTATTTAGCAAAAATAACCACAGAGATATTTATTCGTTATCTTCTCTGCGCAGTCTGGCTTAGGGGTTCGTCACTTTGATGGCGAGCTGTGCCGCTCTCTCCACAATGGTCTGTAGGTTCTTAGATGGAGACTTTGTCGGCGATTTCAGTACAGAAGGACTTGTTGCTCATCAACAGAACCACGACCTCCTTGACATTGTGGACAAGGAATTTGCGGGTGGACCAGGAATTTGCGGAACCCTGTGGGCAGCATGTGTTTGGTCTTCTACTTGCTACCGTATCCAATGTTGGGCAATATAGATTCGCAAGTAATATTATTTTTCACACCTATCCCAAAAATAAAAATGTATGCAGTTTGCGCAAATAAAACTGGAAACTGGAATTGGAGAGAGGGCCTGTAGGTGGACCTCCGGAAAAATTGTTTGGAGAGAGGGCCTGTAGGTGGACCTCCGGAAAAATTGTTTGGAGAGAGGGCCTGTAGGTGGAACTCCGGAAAAATTGTTTGGACAGAGGGCCTGTAGGTGGACCTCCGGAAAAATTGTTTGGACAGAGGGCCTGTAGGTGGACCTCTGGAAAAATTGTTTGGAGAGAGGGCCTGTAGGTGGACCTCTGGAAAAATTGCTTGATTAAAGGGCCTGAAGGGGGCCCTCCTGAAAAATTGTGCTAAAAGAGTGCCAGTTGGACCTCTAAAAAATGGCGCTTTTTGGGTCAGCGTTAGGCAAAGACCATATGTAAGAGGAGGAGGAGTAGGAGGAGGAGTAGAGAAGAGGAATCGGATACATAAGTTATTTAAATCTTTAGCTGCTTTCCCCCGGAGGAGATTTGAATTCCGGTGAAATCCAGGCTTTGTTCATTTTAATAAATGTCAGCCTGTCAGCGCTGTCAGTTGACAGGCGTGTACGCTTATCGGTGATGACGCCACCAGCTGCACTGAATACCCGCTCTGAATACCCGCCAGTTCAGGCCACGTGTCCAGCTTTGAAACCCAGTAGTTGTATGGAGCAGAGTGATCGTTACGGACGTTGGTATGGTCAGCTAGGTACTCCCTCACCATCTTTCTGTACAGCTCCCCCCTACTCTGCCTAGACTGGGGACAGGTGACAGTGTCTTGCTGGGGTGACATAAAAGTGGCAAAGGCCTTGGAGAGCGTTCCCCTGCCAGTGCTGGTCAAGCTGCCTGCTCGCCTCCTCTCCCCCGCTACTTGGCTCACAGAACTATGCCATTTGCCGCTAGTGGCGTCAGATGGGAAGAATTGTTTCAGCTTGTGCACCAGGGCCTGTTGATATCTATTCACTCTCATACTCCTTTCCTCTGCAGGGATGAGAGTGGAAAGGTTCTGCTTGTACCGTGGGTCCAGGAGAGTGAACACCCAGTAATCGGTGTTTGAAAAGATTCTTCTAACGCGAGGGTCACGGGATAGACAGCCTAACATGAAGTCTGCCATGTGTGCCAGAGTCCCAACATGTAAGAATTCCCTCTCCTCACTGGCCTGACTCTCCATTTCCTCCTCCTCCTCCTCCAAGTCCTCCTCTTCAGCCCATACACGCTCAAAAGTTAAGGACTGAGCACTGGTACCCTCTACTGTCTCGCCGACATTCTCCTCCTCTTCCTCCTCATCCTCATCCCCCTCCTCCGATACGTGCTGAGAAACAGAACGGAAGGTGCTCTGGCTATCAAGCGACGTATCTTCCTCCACTGTCTCTTGTGACAAGCGCAAAGCATCCGACTTGATGCTGAGCAGTGAGTTTTTCAACAGGCAAAGCAGCGGGATGGTGAGGCTGATAATGGCGGCATCGCCGCTGACCATCAGTGTTGACTCCTCAAAGTTGCTCAACACCTGGCAGATATCAGACATCCACGTCCACTCCTCATTGCAGACTTGAGGAATCTGAGAGACCTGACTACCAGTTCTGGTGGAAGATGACATCTGGCAGTCTACAATCGCTCTGCGCTGCTGGTAAACTCTGGATAACATGTTTAATGTGGAATTCCATTGCGTGGGCACGTCGCACAACAGTCGGTGAGCGGGCAGTTGTAGGCGGCGCTGCGGTTGACTGCGGAAATGTGCACAGATGCGGCGCACCTTGGTGAGCAAATCAGACAGATTGGGGTATGTCTTGAGGAACCGCTGAACTATGAGATTGAACACATGGGCCAGGCATGGCACATGTGTCAGTCTGCCGAGTTGCCGAGCCGCCACCAGGTTACGCCCGTTGTCACACACAACCATGCCTGGCTTGAGGTTCAGCGGTGCCAGCCACAGATCGGTCTGCGCCGTGATGCCCTGTAACAGCTCTTGGGCGGTGTGCCTTTTGTCACCTAAGCTCAGCAGTTTGAGCACCGCCTGCTGGCGCTTACCCACGGCACTGCTGCTGCGCCTAGAGCTACCGACTGAAGGCGCCGTGCCCACGGATGGTAATTCGGTGGAGGAGGAGGAGGGGTCAGAGGAGGAGGAGGCATAGTAGGTCTGAGAGACCGTGACCGAGGTAGGCCCCGCAATCCTCGGTGTGGGCAGTACATGAGCGGCCCCAGGGTCATTCTCAGTCCCAGCCTCCACCAAGTTAACCCAATGTACCGTCAGTGAGATATAGTGTCCCTGCCCGGCAGCACTTGTCCACGTGTCCGTGGTTAGGTGGACCTTCTCAGAAACAGCGTTGGTCAGGGCACGGAAGATGTTCTCCGACACGTGCTGGTGTAGGGCTGGGACGGCACATCGGGAAAAATAGTGGCGGCTGGGGACAGAATACCGAGGGGCAGCCACCGCAATGAGATTGCGAAAGGCCTCAGTCTCTACCAGCCTATAGGGCAGCATCTCCAGGCTAAGCAATTTGGAGATGTGGACGTTGAGGGCTTGGGCATGTGGGTGGGTGGAACTGTATTTCCTCTTGCGCTCCAGCGTCTGCTGTAAAGACAGCTGAACGCTGCGCTGGGACACGTTGGTGGACACTGTGGAGGATCGTTGAGGCGAAGGTGTGGTTTTCCGGCGGAAGGCGCTCGTGCCGGGGTCCTGGGCAGGGGGTTGACTAGCAGAGGCAGCGAGTGACGCAGGGGGTTGACTAGCAGAGGCAGTGAGTGACACAGGGGAAGGAGCAGTGGTGTGACCCGCAGGAGGTGGTGAACGGCCTTGGTTCCATTGAGTGGGGTGTTTAGCACTCATATGCCTGCGCATGCTGGTGGTGGTTAGGCTAGTAGTGGTGGCACCCCTGCTGATCCTGGTGTGGCACAGGTTGCACACCACAGTCCATCGGTCATCCTCACTTTCTTTAAAGAACCTCCAGACTTGCGAACATCTAGGCCTCGCCACGGGAGCTTCACTACGTGAAACAGTTGCTGCTGATGCACCAGCTCTGGCCCTGCTTCTCCCTCTGGCCACATCACTTGCCTCTTACAACCTGTTCTGGTGCAGCACTCGCCTCCGCCTCAGAAGCACTGTCTTCACTCGGCATATCAACCCAGCTTGGGTCAGTCACCTCGTCATCCTCCGATTCCTCAGTCTGCTCCCCCCTCGGAATTCCTCCCCTAACAACAACTTCACCACTGTCTGACAACCATGTCTCCTCATCGTCTGACACCTCTTTACAAACTTCTTCCACTAACTCAACATTGTCATCATCATCACCCACAGACTGCGACAGTTGGAAAACTTGGGCATCGGGAACAGCAGCAACCTGAGAAGTGGTTTGTGACTCTGGGAAGGGTCCAGAAAACAGTTCCTGAGAGTATGCCGGATCACATTCCAAATTTTCCTGGGAGGGGGCAGACTGGGGGGAAGGAGGTTGAGGTGGAGGAGCCATAGGAGTGCTCCCTTGGGTAACGTGGGTGGACTGCGTGGAAGACTGACTGGTGGACAAATTACTTGAAGCATTGTCCGCAATCCACGAGATCAGCTGTTCGCACTGTTGTGGTTTCAACAGTCCTCTACCACGTGTCCCTGTAAGTTGAGACATGAAGCTAGGGAGTGTAACTCTGCGGCGTTCCCCAGCTCCCTCATCAGCAGGTACTGTCTCACCCTGCCCAGGACCACGGCCTCTGCCCCCTGCAGTAATTGAATGCCCACGCCCACGCCCTCGTCCTCGACCCTTAGCCCTGGGGTTCAACATTGTTTTTATATAAGTGTATGATATAAAAAAAAAATTAAACGGGCCTGGTGTACTGAAACCCACAAACTTGTTCAGTCTGGTAGAATTAAGTGACGTACAGAAAGTGTCACCTGGACAGTATATACGGATGGGAGCGAATGTGCTGAACTGTGACACACAGAAAGGTTACACGCAGCTGAGTAAAATGGATTTGTATCACTGAGCTAAAACAACTGAAATAATAATTTTTTTTTTATATTTTGTTTTTTTGGGAACGTGACGTGCAGGAAATATGGTAGAACTGACTGACACCCTGTTAACGGTGGCTATTTAGTCTGTGACCCAGACAAATGTCACACAGAAAATTTTCTGGATCAAGCGGTAGATGATATTGGTAGCAAATGACTTGGTTGTATTGTGTGACGTACAGAAAGTGTCACCTGGACAGTATATACGGATGGGAGCGAATGTGTTGAACTGTGACACACAGAAAGGTTACACGCAGCTGTATAAAATGGATTTGTATCACTGAGCTAAAACAACTGAAAAATAATTTTTTTTTTTATATTTGTTTTTTTATATTTTTTTACAATTTTGTTTTTTTGGGAACGTAACGTGCAGGAACTATGGTAGGACTGACTGACACCCTGTTAACGGTGGCTATTTAGTCTGCGACCCAGAGAAATGTCGCACAGAGAGTTTTGTGGATCAAGCGGTAGATGATATTGGTAGCAAATGACTTGGTTGTATTGTGTGACGTACAGAAAGTGTCACCTGGACAGTATATACGGATGGGAGCGAATGTGCTGAACTGTGACACACAGAAAGGTTACACAAAGCTGAGTAAAATGGATTTGTATCACTGAGCTAAAACAACTGAAAAAATCATTTTTTTTTTATATTTGTTTTTTTATATTTTTTTTAGAATTTTGTTTTTTTGGGAACGTAACGTGCAGGAAATATGGTAGGACTGACTGACACCCTGTTAACGGTTCCTATTTAGTCTGCGACCCAGAGAAATGTCGCACAGAGAGTTTTCTGGATCAAGCGGTAGATGATATTGGTAGCAAATGACTTGGTTGTATTGTGTGACGTACAGAAAGTGTCACCTGGACAGTATATACAGATGGGAGCGAATGTGCTGAACTGTGACACACAGAAAGGTTACACAAAGCTGAGTAAAATGGATTTGTATCACTGAGCTAAAACAACTGAAAAAATCATTTTTTTTTTATATTTGTTTTTTTATATTTTTTTTACAATTTTGTTTTTTTGGGAATGTAACGTGCAGGAACTATGGTAGGACTGACTGACACCCTGTTAACGGTGGCTATTTAGTCTGCGACCCAGACAAATGTCACACAGAGAATTTTCTGGATCAAGCGGTAGATGATATTGGTAGCAAATTACTTGGTTGTATTGTGTGACGTACAGACAGTGTCACCTGGACAGTATATATGGATTGGAGTGAGTCAGTGCTGAACTGTGACACACAGAATGGTTCCACAGTGCTGTGTGCAATGGATTTGTATCACTGAGATAGAACAAAAAAAAAAAAAACAGGGTTAGATATAGCGATAGCTGCACTACTAGTGCCCGCCAGCCAAGTGACAAAAAATAAATAAATAAAATGTCTTCTAGCCCTTAGAAGGGCTGTTGGGTTCTTTGTGGGTGATCCCTGCCTAACTGAGAACTAAATTCAGGCCCTAACACTGTCCCTGAAAGGCAGCAGCTCTATCCCTAACGATATCCAGACGGCATCTGAGACGAGCACCGCGGCCAGTCGGTAGTATATTCCAGGGTCACCTGATCAGGCCAGCCAACCCCTGCTATCGACATGTAAGGGCCCCACGTGATGCTGGGTGGTACGCAGAGTCTCCTGGCTTGTGATTGGCTGTGTTTTTAGGCGCCAAAAAATCACGATGCGGAAGTTGCCATTTCCTCGAGCATGGCGAGATACTCGTCCGAGCATCGAGCAGTTACGAGTACCCTAATGCTCGAACGAGCACCAAGCTTGGACGAGCATGTTCGCTCATCTCTAATGGTGAGAGTGGCAGGTTGGATTGTAGGAGAAATTACTTACAAGAGAGGCTGAACTGGCCTCCCTTCATGTTAGTGCTCTGTATGCTGACCGTTCTGCTGTGTACTGGTTATTGGTTATTAGCTCTCTCTTCATCTATATGGTCTCTAGTGACAGATCTAGTGTGGAGGAGAACCCATCTCAGGAATGGCCACTGGTGTGGAGTAGTAACCATTTCAAAGTTGGCACCATGGTGTGGAGATGTAACCAGCTCACGTTTGGCCCACTAGTGTTAAAGGGTTGTCATCTCAGGTTTGACCAACTGGTGTGGAGGGATGGCCATTTTGGTATGACCCCCTGGTGTGGATATGCAACCATCTCCAATATGACTCTCTGATGCAGATGGATAGCCATCTTAGTATGGCCCCCTGGTGTGAAGGGTTAGCCATATGAGGTATGTACCCCTGGTGAGGAAGGGTAACCATCTTGGGGATGACTCACTAGCATGAAGGCATAACCATCTCAGTTGTAACCCCCTGCAAACCATTTATATACTATAAGACCTTTTTAAGACCTTTTTAAAATTGCAGTACCTGGGGTCATGGCAATCATGGCATCAGATTTCATGTACCCGCTGAATAAATTGGATAATCCAAGTCAGTGACTGGGGCTGAAGGTAAGAAATAAAAACGGCGGCCCTGTTTTATTTGATGATGTTTAACTGTTTATATTGACTGACTTACGTTTTTCTCAATGTCAAGACAATGAAGAGACAGCAGCAGTACAACACCTAATATAATCAGCTAACTCAGGGAGCTCATAGCAACTCCAGTCTCATCTATCAGACCATTAGCCCTAACTTTTTTGGCATGTATCGGGTGCAGATTCTGTCTCACGCCATGGTGCGGCAGAATCTGCGACTTATTCCCCGCTCACGCCAGGTCTAAAAAAGTGGACGTGGCAGGGAAGGGGATGGCCCAGTCCTGGTTTAGGCATAGAAAATTGTCTAAATGTAAAACAGCAAGGAAGCGGTGTTAAACTTAGAATTGTCGGTGGATATGCCCAAGTTATGTAGAGGTCAGCACCTCTTCATAACTTTGTCAGATCCACCGCCAGCTATAGGGGTTATTAAGAATGGCGTGTAAAACGTCACACTTAATAAACGTGCCCCAAAGTGCTCATGCATTGAAGGCTGATAATCACTGAGTTAGACTGCCCATTGGACGCCTAAGTAGAGAATTTGCAGTGATTTCAATAAAGTTGTAAGTTCTACTTAATATTTTCCCACAAAACATATATCAATCATATAATTTTATGATATATTCTAAAAGACATCATATATGTGTCAATATGCTTAGCTCCTCCTGCTCCATAATATGATGATGTAATAATGGAAGGCATTTTAATAGTGACGGTTGCCTTTAACAGTATATGAATATTTTAGTTGGGTGGTTTTGACTGTTCAAATCTGGGTGAATATGGCCTCGTTCACACCTCTGTCAAGGGGATCCAGCATTGCCAGATTCTCTACTTCACCCCATTGACTGCAATGAGGTGTGGTGGATGCTTTCCGGCATAAATGCTGGGTTTCGAATGGAAAAAACTCTGCATGCAATGTTTTTTTGTCCAACCGACAGCCAGCATTTGTGCCAGAACAGAGAACGGAGATGTATACGAGGCCTTAATGAATTCACATGCAGCAGTTTCGTTGCAGAAATTTTGGTTACAGTGTATCTTTGTGAGGTTTTAAGTAAACCATGTGTTTGCTGTCAAAACAGCCCTAGTAAGATAATGGAACTGATTAAACTCATAGACCTGTCTTTAGCAAATCCAGTTATGAATGTCTTTTATGTTTGCATCCTAATTTCTTAACCTGTGTTATGTCTGCCCAAGTGGGGTACATTCTAGAGGTATTTGCACTGTCCTACTGTTATGTTTTTAATTAGTGCAGCCTGAGGGAGCCTAAGGGGTAATTCGATGTGATTTATTTGAATAGGGAGTACTTGGCCTAGAAACGGATGTAGAGCATGATAACATCTATGTTCTTTCCACAATAGGGAACATTTCAGTTATCATTTTTTCCCCATAACTGTGTGAAGATCGAAAGAGAGCAGAAAAGATCCGAGGCAGAACCATACAAGAAACACTGCTCTCCTCAAAAGCAGAGGCCTACTGTTCCTGACTGTACATATCGACCAGCTTGTAATTGACATACACAGGATGGATTAATGCCTTGAAGCTCCAAGAAGATATAGGTAGAAAAGGTAAAAAGGTTTATTCAACAAATAATAATACAAACGAGTGGAAGAAACATATTAGATACCTATCTACAATGTGAATATCTTAAAAAAATCTAATATCTATACATTAAAATAAAAAAAGGAAAAACAGGCATAACTTAATAGCCACATACATAATAGCCACAAAAATACATATTTTTCTTAAATTTAAATTACTCCTACTGCATATTACATGATAAACTAGCAATACTGTGACAAATACATAAAACATATAAGTTAGCGTTACTACAATGGCTTTTATGAACAGACATATAATCACATCCATTACTCATGTACCGACCAATCTTCTGCATCTACATTAAGACCATTACCTTTATCCACATATGTAATGATGCATTGCCTACCCAAGGATCATATCTGTTATTCAGAATGTTCCAAAAAAGAAAATAGTCTTTTATATAAGATACATATAGAAATAGCCACTTCCTATACTGTTATAAGAATGTGTATGTAGCCTCCATGTCCCAATGCAAAATGGTAACCAGCGCTCTCCCTATCCAATCTGATACATGCTGTGGATAGTAGTTGGGCCTAGGACCCAAGTGACAGCAGTGATGTAATCCCTCATTACATGGGACTTAAAATCATAACATTATTTTCAAATATATATAGATGCAAATAATGTGAAAAAGTACAAACTACATATAAACAGATAAAAAACCAGCATCTGTTAATAGTCCATACCTGTATTGCGTATTGTTCTAGCTGTTTTTATTACATATACTTTAAAGGCATAGCTATGTAAACTGTAATACTCTTACTTGTATAATAAAAATAATAAAATATAAAGATGGTATGTTGCACCACCAGAAAAGAGGTATCTGGCCACATTAAGAAATTTTATCATGTCTGCTGTAGGCCTCTAATACTTTCATGAAGGTTTCTGCTAGGAGCAGTCTGAAAAAATAACAGGGAAAGCTTGGAGAAATCGATTTCCCATCTGCTTCCTTGCCCCTGTCAGGCTGCAGACTGTTTTTTTTTTTTAACAAATCATCATGATTTGTCAATGAGATCTCAGTGTATCATTTATCATGAGGGGTTTCAATTTTCTGCTCCTGCCTTTCAACATGAAGCAGAAACAATTTGGTAATATTGTTATATTAGCAGATGAGAAATAATACAGTTACTGAATACCTCAGTCAGAGGGCCTCCAGATCACCGGGTTATTTTTTTGTAAAAAAGAAATAACTGAAACTTTGTCCTCTCAGTGTCAAGGGGTATGATTGGGAATGAATGCTTTTATATTCCCCATCAGTAGCCCTTTATGTTACTCAGATGCAAAGCCTGGTGATATGTAAATGAAAATTATTATAACTATTTTATTAAGCAGAGGTGAGGAGTATGTGTAGCATGTCTATAATGTTATAATAACATATCAGTAATGGTTTAGTAGATTTTTGTAAAGCAATAACTGCAGCAACAATCATGTAAGGTCCTGGCAGACTGTTCTGGCAGAGAACAGCCTGCCGGAGTTCTCTAGATCCAGAATGGCCGGATAGTGCCGCGTGTCCGCCGCTCCCTGTTGACTATAATGGGAAGTGGCAGGGATCTGGTTGCTACCTGGCATATTAGTCGGGATTCTATTGTACAAAAATTGCTCATGCAACGGTTTTTGTCTGAATCCTGGTATATATCCTGGGTAGTCTTTCAATACCTGCTGCATCCTATTATAGTCAATGGGGTCTGCCGAGCACATGGCACTATCTGGATCCAGAGAACTCCGGCAGGCTTTCCTTTGCCAGAACAGCCTGTCAGATTTTTTTGATCCATGCATGAAACTAGCCTAAGTTTCCATGTTTTTTCTTTTGTGGTTTTCCCTAAAATTGCAATCATAATTTGTAACATAGGCACTTCTTGCCTTGGTTCACACACTCCTATTTTTGCTGCAGGTTTTGATGCGTGTCCTGGAATTTAAATACATACTCGTACATTGTGCATTGTATATTATATTCAAACCTACCGCCATAATGATAGGAAAACTGTAACAACATGCAAAATTCAGTTTATATTATCAATTAAATTGTAGGAATCCAATGTCTATCATATATTATATATTCCTATGTATACATTGTATTATGATTTGTGAGACTTCTTTTTTGGGACCCTAAGCATTTTTCAAATTGTATACCATTTAGTGCATCTGGGATCTTCTAAATTGCAAAATTTAACTCTTGTACGAAAGCCGCATTTGATGGAATGATAGTGTAACCAGCCAGGGACCATGTTTGTCAATGTATGTACCTAAAAGTCCCTGCCCAGAAGCATATAAAATACGTACATATAAATTGTTTTTTTAAGGAATGTATTAGAAATCCTTTGCTATATACTGCTGTAAATTTATATTCAATATATAGTAGAAAAATAGACATATTTTAATATGTGCCTAAGACACTTAGGAATGCATAGTGATTTAGAAAAATATCTTATGAAAAAGGCAATATTAAAAAAAAAATAAACACAACTTTCTATAATAAAATAGAACAATAATTGGAAAATATCTGCCTCTACATAAGTGGATCTGTGCAAACTAAAAGTAACCAAATGAGACAGAAATAATAAGAATACAGTTATATGTTTTACAGAATATAACAAACTAATCTCACAACTTGTACCAACCACACACAATTATCCTGTAACAAGACTAGTCACTATGGTTTTCCATGCCCTAGTCTAGCAGATGAATCCAGATGAGAGAGAGAACGGCTAGGTCTGTGCATTCTAACTCCATGAATTCGAGGATTGCTCTTAAGTGGACTAGGGCCTACAGTAACATGCTCATTCTTCAGAGAAGAGGAGGTCTCACTGGTGCCACCACCACAAGTCCTGCTAACGTAGGTTGCTTCTTTAGACGCACTCAACAACTGTATCCCCTGTTGCATAACATTCACAAACATCTGTGCATTTTGCTGGTGATGTTGTGACATTAATAGCAAATTTGAGGCAATTTTTTCCAAGATTGCATTTTGCTGCATGATGAGTTCAGAACTGGACTTCTCTGAAGCCACAATCTGCTTGAGGGATTTACTAATATCCTTCACGTGACCATTAAGGACATTTAACTTCCTGGACATTGTTTTGCGGAACTGGGTCTGTTCCGAGTAAATAAGCGCTGTGTGCTCACTGATATCATTCCTTATTGCTGGTGGTACTTGATCACTGTTGAAGGCAGACATCATTGGCAGTTCATTGAATGTCTCATCAGAAACGGCCTTTTGAACGTTTGTGCTATGTTGCTCTTCTTTTGCAGGTTGTATATCTTGTAACATGAAGTAATCTTTCTGTTTGAAATGGCTTGAGAGTGGAGCCATATAAATTTCAGCTTTTTCTTCTTCTTCTGTGTCACTGAATTCTGACTTGTCTTGAAGAACATCAGTCAACGCCATACTGGCCGATACTCCTACATAAAAGCAATGAAAGAGGTTGTATTTTAACTTAATGGATTACTTAAACATAAACTAGAAAAAGTACTTTGCATATTGGCTTAAATGATCTAGCTAATACATTTGCATTTTAGTTTCAGCTATATTTGCTGTAAATAACAGCATAAGAGACATTGAGGTGAATGTAAATCCAAAAATAAGCATTATTTTCTGGAAAGACTAAAAGCAGTTTTCAAATGAAACATATATTCTTAATGTCAGACACAGTCCTCCACATGAGTAAACGTCAAATACTGCACATTCAGTTCAGTATTTCTATACATTTTATGTATGTAAAACATTCAAACATAAGTATTCATCATAATTCTATGTATGTTATTCCATATCTCATGTATGTTTTAATACCCTCCTGGCTATGGATTGAGGCTATTGACAATCAGACTGTGTGCATGTACATATAAAGGGAGTGTCCTAAGAAACATTATCATGATATACTGTAGGATCAAGAATTTTTTAAAAAAACCTTTACAATACATTTACTTTCAATTTGGTCACATTTTGGAAATATTATTGGGGCAATTTATTAAACCCTGTGCTCCAGAATTCTTGCTTCAAAAAGTTGCAAATAGGGGCTTTGCAAGTTTTTAGGGTCACGTACAAGAATGTTGCAACTTTCTGAGCCCTGTGCCTTCTAGTGCCACTTTCAGATGTGGAGTGAAAAGTTGGTTGGGGTTTCAGCATAGGTCACTTTTGCGTCACATTTATGAAGTGGAACTTTTTGGAGAAAAAACCTCCACGTGCAATGAGGACATCATCATTGCTCTTGTTGCACCCAAACTCCACTGTTTTCTGTGGTCATGCTGGAACGCATGAGACTGGCAGTGGCAAAGCAGCCAGGGAGGGGCTGGTTACAGAAAGGAGTGGAGCTTGGGTGCAACAATAGCAATGGTGAAACCCTCAGTGCACCAAAGTACTAATTTGCATATTAAGAAAAAGTATCATAACTTTGGAATGAAGCCTCAGATCAACAAAAGCAAGATAATTTTAATCAAGTGAATCACAGCTATGCTTCTGTGCAAACAGTTTGATAAGGAGGTCTCTGATGACAGATTCCCATTACGTAAGAATTAAAAAGCTAAAAGTTATTAACAGAGCCCTCGAATGGCCTAATATTAAAAATATTATACTTATTATTTTGCAGCCCCGTTCTCCGTGCACTACTGGTCCAGTCCTGCTTTTCCTTTTTTAAAAGCTGAAGTGGGAACATGCCTGTCTACAGCATGTGACTGCTGCAGCCAAGCCCTGTCCTCAGCAGTCTACCACTACGGACAGTGATTGGCTGCAGCAGTCATATTCCTTACACTGCATGTCACAGTGATGGTGAAGTTCAGGTATACGGCATGTCATCACTGCAGCCATCACTGTGGCCACAGTGGTGGACTGCAGATGACAATTATGTGCTGTATATTGGCAGCAGAAAGAGGACAGGAGTGGCAGCGCACAGAATAGCGCTCCAAAAGAAGGTAAGTATAGTATCATTTTTTTAAATTTTAGACCATTCAGGGGCCTGTCTGAGATTTTTAATTATGTCAAACAACCCCTTTAGTTTCTGGTGATTCCTCTAGTGTAGTTATTCAGAATGTGGTTGCAAATCACTAGGCTACAGAAAAATGTAACATAAATGAAATGCTAATTTTTAATTACAAAGTATCTTGCAGTGAAAGAAAAGCTGAACTGCGTTGTGGTCAATTTATGAAATATTCCATAAAAATAATAGGAAACCATATATGTTGCATCTGCTACACCGTATTTGCATGCATATATATATAGATATATACTTTATAGTAACAAATAATGACCTCCTACTTTTACACACTTGAACATTCATTGGTGCAATATTCTTTAATTCATTCTCTAAACACATTGAGGGCGAGCCATCATGAGGGGAAGATTTTAAATCAGTTTCACTTGAGTGTGCCCTAGAGTATTTTGAACCCAATGTATCAAATGTCGCACTATGTTAAATTTGGTGCATCTTTAAACCTAACACTTTTGTCAGAAAAGTTCATCCAGGTTTTTTGAATTTTTTGTGACTTTTTAAAAAAGTTGCAGTGATAAATCTGTAGTGAAAGTAACTAACATAGCTAATGATGTCCACTTTCCTACCTGGTTTAAATAGCTAAAGCAAGTGGTGTAGAAATGCAAAAAGTCACAAAATGTTTGTGCAAGTAACTATATCTATCCAGGGACCTGACTCTATCATCAATCAAAAGGAAAGAGAGGCAAGCGAGGGTGCACAGAGTGGCTTGCGCCCACCATTAGCACAGAGGTTAGCACTGGTGCCTTCCAGTACTGGAAACCTAAATTCGAAGGACAACATCTGCTTGGAGTTTGTATTTTCTCCCTGTGCTTACATGGGTTTCCTCCCACACTCCCAAGACATACCAATAGGAAACTTAGTTTGTGAGCTCCACTGGGGACAGCAGGTGATGACAATGTCAGCACTAAATAAGTGAGTAAAATAAATGAAAACTTATGGATTAGAAGCACTTTCTCCAGAATGCCAGAATGAAGCAATGGATCGCTAATTGAAAGGTATCATTACATTTAACTGTGCTAGCCCTCCAAGGCATTGCATCTGGTTCAACTGTGAATTTGATGGTGACAGATTCCCTTTAAGAAGTTTGTGCTTTAAAATACACAACACAGGATCAGATGAAATGCTCTTCAAATATGATACTGAGCCGAAACAGAGCATTTCTGTACAAGGGCTAGAATAGGATCAGAAGATCTATAGAAATCTTTTGTCGAATTGGATAAGCTTGAGAGGAAAATATAATATTGATTTTTGGCAACTCTTACAATAAAAAATTGAATTTCTATTATGAGGGGAGAAAGTGTTGCTGCTTTTTCTTAAGCAAAACATAACCAAACATAAAACCAGATTATTTTGTTATCATTTGCTTCGATGTCTTGACAAGGACACAGTCAAGTGTTGATTTGTTACCAGCAAGAATCATCTCTTTTATGAAGGAACCTAAATGTATCATGTTCTGAGCAGAATTAAGGTTACAGGTGTTATCTCTCTGCTATTATCTCACTATTCATTGCAGTTCTATAAACATTCTTTCACTGGAAGTTTTGGAAACAGTGTGAATCATAGAAAAGAAAAATACAAGCACATACTTTAATCAATTGCAAAGCGCCAAGTGAAGAAAACACGACCAGACTGATAATAGAAGCCTGGCCAAAACCCAATCTCCCTTGGCTATTCTGAGTTGGGAAAATCAAGATAGGTTCTTGGCAATGACAAAAAATATAGGAATAGGCTGATAACGGTTACGATACAATTCCACAGCCTGAGCTGAACCGGGTGATAAAAAACTTAAGTACCAATGTTTATCTATTCTAGAGATGTCTTTTTTCTTAAAAATGGCCCGTACATTAAAATATTCGATATCAGAAAATGTTGATAGTTCTCTATGTATCTATTTTCGATTATGCTCAAGGGCAATGGCTTTCGATGCAGATGGCAATAAACATTTTAGTTGTAATTGTTTTATTAAATAGCATAAAGTGCCAAGCAAACTTTTTTTTTCACAGCTGTTGAACTTCTAACTGCAACATGAATGGGGAATCAAAACTCCCAGCTAATTAAATTAACCGTTCTGTTAAATAAAGCAAAACTTTGTCATGAAATACTAAACAGATGGGTCGCTGATTTGTTCTGCAGCCCCAGAGTATGACTATGTAGCTTTCAGGCCAAGGAGATGATGTGGATGATTTGACATTACATTGATTTTTATGTTTTCCTATTTCTCTGCTATTACCCTTCTGGAGAGGTTGACGGCCTACTCGGAGAAAGGGGTATAAACAAACAAGGGCCTGCTTGACAGAACAAAAGTCATGACTTGGATATTGATAGAATGGAATGGAATGCAGATGTGCTCCCCTCTTGTGCTTCACGTTGTCTTCAGATTACTACTTTTTCTGAGCAACGTCGGAAGAAGCTAGTACTTATTAATAGAAAACATAGCGCCTGTTTCAGTAGGCTGTGAAAGAGTCATCCTTGATGTCTGAGGTTGAATTGTATCTGTTTTTAGATTCATCGCGAGTGCCAAAACAGGTAGAAAACTTGTGATGTACGTACCTTGATGTCATGCCACTATGACATTTTTAACACTAACTTCATTCATTTGTTTGCATTAATTTTAAGAATGCATAAATATATATATATATATATATATATATATATATATTGTAAGACTACGTATCCTTTCTTGTTTCAGAAGTAGAAAGAGAATATAAGATGCATGGTGTAAGTAAAATAAGTCTTGGAAAAAGAGTCAGCCTTCTGACAGCTAAATATAGTGGAGTAAAGATGAGCACACATTTGTGAAGTTTAGGATTTTGAGAAGATTTCAAGCAGCACCTCGAGCCATTCTTGAGCTTGCCAAAACAGATTACATTGATGCAAGTATAAGGTCACTTAAGATAATTTAATGTTCGCAGTTCTGGGAAAATGGTCTACTAGTAGAGTCAACATACTTAGCTTTTCCATTCTTTTCTCACAAGGCTGTAGAGTGAAACCAACTGTTTTTATCCTGAGATATATGTTTTTGTAGGCATGGGACTATTTCAATAGACTGCTGCTCATTTCAACTGTCTTCCATGAAGGAAATTAATGCCTAACAATGTCTTCAACTAAGTAATTAACGCCTATTCATCAGAGCATATATATGCATGATCATACTGTGTGTATATAGATATCCAACAATTTGTCTTCAAAGCTCTGATCTTCAGGATTTCCATTACAGAGACTGTACTGTTTGTTCACATGTAGTGTGTCCATAGAAGAAGAACACCTATATAAAGATCTGTGTCTATTTCTATTTAATGCTGCCCCTGTAGCACATAATACTATATATTTTCATTGTGTCCTCTATTGAATAAAGGCGGATTTAGACAGGCCAATGGAGCAGCCTTGTGTCGGGAAGGAAGTATTCTTTCCCGACAGTTGGCTGCTTGTTCAGAGAAGGAGACTGTTGCATTTACATGCAGCGATCTCTTTCACTGTATGAGGATGGGAGTCGCTATAGCGATCCCTCATCCTCATACAGAATCATGGTTTCTGGGCAGTAGATCCCTGTTTAGACCACATAATCTGCTGCCCAGAAAGGATGATTGGTGGTGCCTACATGAACGACAGGATCACCCGATGATCATGCATTTTGCTTGTTTGCAGGAGATCAGAGTTTGCAGGAGCAGTCAATCCTGATAATCTGGACGATTATTGGTTTGTCTATAACCTGGAGCCACAGTACATAAGGTTGGCCATATGCATTACACTAAGGTTGACTTGAAATTACTGATTTCTGTTGGACTGGTTGACAATCTAATGTGTATGAAGTGCCTTGCCGACATTCAGCATGTCAACCTTGTATGGAAGACCTTGTATGTCTTTGTTAGTATTTTGAATTGAATGCATTGGACAATAGGGGGCCGGTGGAGGAATGGGCAGAGGAGAAAAGAGGACAGAGGTGGTTAATTGGGAAACAGAGTTGAGAATGGATTGGAGCAGGAGTGTTAAATGGGAAGCCACAATGGAGGATGTTGCAGTAGTCCAAGAAGTAAAAGATAAGGGTATGTACTAGCATTTTAGTTGATTCAGGTTTGAGGAAGGAAGGCATCTGTCAACTCTCCTGACATCTGCTTCAGCAAAGATTTGTATTCTCCATTCACCATGTGTCCTTATACAATCAGTGCTGCCAATCCAAAGGGTAGGGAAAAATTCCTTTTACAAGGGGACTGGTAACAGCCAGTTGTCAATTTATTCAAGAGGAACAACAGAGGAACAGTAAAATTCTGACATACAAGAAAACATACTGCAGAATTGATATTTCATGGGGAATGCAACTATTTACTAAAATATACATGCCAGGAGAGGTAGCAGGTCCTCTTTAACTGCTGCAAGAATGGGTCGAATAAGGAAAAAATGTCTCACCAAGCTGAACAATAAAATAATTAGAGGATGAAGCTATAGAAAGTATGGAAAGATTTCAAGAAAATCTATGCAAGTGGTTAATAGACCAATAGAGAAGCAAAATATTGTCCATCAATATAATCACTGTGGTCAATATAGCTTATATATTTATATTGTGACGTTAGTGGAAATATATACTTTCATTTTAATACATTGCATAGTAAAGGAGCGTGTACAGTCAAAATTCTTTCCATCCTATGGTTTCAGAACCTGGGCACTCACTTTCGGATCACATTTGCGGCCATCACCTACATTAATAAGGTGACTTGGTTGAAGTAAAAAGCTGATGTTGTTTTATCTTAATATGTATATTAAACATCAAGTCAATGATATGTTAATACATTTTTCCCTAAAATTAGTGATCATGACAGCGTTAGTTATTGTGGTTTATGGGAAAAGATTGAAAGCTAGATAATAACCCAAGCTTCACAGGTCAATGGTTTATTTAGTAATTTCTTTGTATCAGTAAAATAAATAGTGCAAACAATTCCACAATTCAACCTGTGAACGTCATTAAGACTTCATCAGGAAGAAGTTATTGGACACAGTGAAACCATACTGTAAAAATAATGACCTGCTGGAAGCAGAAATGTAGTACATCGTGCTGATAGTGTTGTCAGTTCGTGACACTTCTGTTTTATAGAAAGTGATGTGTAAATGATGGACCCTGGTCAGCAACATCACTATGGACTTAACAAAGCTCTTCTTCCTCTGACAATATATATTTAGGTTTCACTCCAGCACTGAACACCTGTATTGTTTGTGGATACAGATGGTATGGCATCCTACACTACACCCATCAAGTAATAGGTCACACCTTACAGTGCCTTGAAAAAGTATTTACGGTATACCCCTTGAACTTTACCACATTTTTTCACATTACACCCACAAATTTCAATGTATTTTATTGGGATTTGATGTGATATCCCAATACAAAATGTGTGACGTGAAAAGAAAATGATACATGGTTTTAAAAATCTTTAATAAATAAAAATCTGGAAAGTGTGGCGTTCATTTGTATTCAGACACCTTGAGTCAATACTATGTAGTAGGACCACCTTTTACTGCAATTAAAGCTGCAAGTCTTTTGGAGTATTTCACTACCAGCTTTGTACATCTAGAGCAGGGATCAACAACCTCCGGCACCCCAGGTGTTCTGAAACTACAACTCCCAGAATCCTCCTTTCATTTCTGTAAGAGCAAGAACAGCCAAGTAAGTGTGAATTCTGGGAGTTGTGGTTTTACAGCAGCTGGAGAGCCGAAGGTTGCTGATGCCTGATATAGAGGCTGAATTTTTGCCCATTCTCCTTTGCAAAATAGCTCAAGCTCAGTCAGACTGGATGGAGAGCATCTGTGAACAGCAATTTTCAAGTCTTGCCACAGATTCTCAATGGGATTTAGATCTGGACTTTGACTGGGCCAATCTTAATACACAAATAAGCTTTGATCTTAATGATTCCACTGTAGCTCTGGCTTTATTTTTAGGGTTGTTGTCCTGTTTGAAGGTGAACCTCCGCCCAGGATCAAGTCTTTTGCAGCCCCTACCATGTTTTCCTCCAGGATTGCTTTCCATTGTATGGAGCAGGCACAATTATTGGGAATGGTGATCGCACTGCCCCCTGTTAATTAACCCCCCAGATGCTGCATTCAATGTTGAGTGCGGCATCTATGACTCACATTCAGTTGCTCAGGGGTTAAAAAATTATACTCACCTCACCCACTTGATTGTGGAGAGGCCGTCTGCTCCCATCTTTATTGAAGAAAACACACCAAAGGACCTGCGGCGAGTGCGATGACATCACCACATCATCACGCTGGGCATGCGCTGTGATGTCATCAGTGGCACCCTGCGCGAACAGCGTGATCACGTGGTGATGTCATCACGCTCGTTGCTGGTCCTTTGTCAGGTTTTCTTCAGTCAATACGGGAACAGACAGCCTCTCTGTGATCAAGTGGATGAGGTGAGAATATATTTTTTTACTTTCAGCCACCATGTTAGGAAAAATTGATTGACAAGGAAATTTGGAGTTGTGGCAAATCAAATTTTTCCTAAAATTCAGATAGAAGTCCACTTCCGATACTTTGATTCGCTCAACACTAATTATGACATCAAACTGGTATCTGCAATAAGTCAGTTAAAACCACTGCACTGGTAAATCTTCCATTGACAAATGAATTCTGGATATAGGGCTGTGTGATCGATAGGCTGCATTATGGAAGCATTGTAGGTTGATATTACAAACTTAAAATATATAGACACATACTTATATTTTTCAACCGTCAAGGTCTACACAACAGGATGGAAAACTCAGTAAAACTTTGCATTGGAGATGGGCTGAAGGAAGGTTTCCTTAACCTTTACAAATGTGCATCCACCTATATAGCTTTCCTTTTTCCATTTAGTGAACAGCAAACTAAGCTGCAGAAACCAGTGTCAGACAGCTGCTGCCAAAGCCAATAAGATAATGGGTTGCATCAAAAGGGGCATAGATGCTTGTGATGAGAACATAGTCCTGTCACTTTACAAATCACTAGTCAGACCACACATGGAGTACTGTGTACAGTTCTGGGCTCCTGTGAACAAGGCAGACATAGCAGAGCTGGAGAGGGTTCAGAGGAGGACAACTCAAGTAATAACTGGAATGGGTGGACTACAGTACCCAGAAAGATTATCAAAATTAGGGTTATTCACTTTTGAAAAAAGACGACTGAGGGGAGATCTAATAACTATGTATAAATATAACAGGGGTCAGTACAGAGATCTCTCCCATGAGCTATTTATCCCTAGGACTGTGACCGTGACCAGGGTACATCCTCTGTATCTGGAGGAAAGAAGGTTTGTACACAAACATAGAAGAGGCTTCTTTACAGTAAGAGCAGTGAGACTATGGAACTCTCTGCCTGAGGAGGTGGTGATGGTAAGTTCACTAAAAGAGTTCAAGAGGGGCCGGGATGTATTTCTGGAGTGTAATATTACAGGTTACTAGACAGGGGTCGTTGATCCAAGGAGTTATTCTGATTGCCTGACTGGAGTCGGGAAGGAATTTTTCCCCATAAAGTTGGTTTTTTGCCTTCCTCTGGATCAACTTGCAGGATAACAGGCCAAACGGCCTTATAAACTATATTACTATGTTACTATCTAACTAAAACTTTTTGAAGGGAAGCTCCAGAGGTGGACATACCATTGATGCAGTTGCACAGGTGTCCTACAGGAAGGATGGGCCAAACCACTATAAAAAAAGGGCACCAATGATTCCTTGGTTCCAAATTACTGATGGTTTTCTGATCCATTACATGAACGACTGACTAGAGAGTCATAATTAAAAGAAGGAAAACTATAATGCGCCCTCCACTCATGGAAAAATTAACAGGGGCCTACATATTTTGGCACAGGGGCCCTCTACTGGCTATGTCGACTCCTAGGTAGAGCATTCTATTTTGAGGAAATGGTGTAGGAGGCAAGCATCCTTGGCTTGTAATGGATATAATTAATCAGTTAACCATTGATTAATGTTCTAACAAATTATATCGCCCACAAAAGAGAAGAAATAGGGCAGGTAACTTTAAAAATGTCCTATATAAAGACTAAAGCTAAAACCAGAGTCAAATGCTGGATGACATAAAATATTCTTAAAGAGATAGATCATTTTAAAAATGGACAGTTCGCCCAATATAAAATGTGATTTCTGCTCTCTGTGGAAATATATAAGATTAAAACAAATGTTACTAAGATCCCAAAGTAAATGATAAATTCAGAGAATTTGCAGCGTGTAAGGAATTGTCACAGTTAATTACCATGGAACAGAAGTGACTGATCAAAGTACATTAAGATACATATTTAATTCATCCATTATGCTACAGAAAATCCACACAAGAGTGATTGGATCTGATGGCGAGCAGATTCTAAGTACTCTCAGTTCTAGTAAAGTATCAGCTGCTGTCTCCCTTGGTACCACTTGAGGTTGGAATTTGTTAAAACCTGGAACACCATCTTAGATGTCTATTTCTATGATCTACAAGACAGATACAGTGAACACAAGAGGCAAGGCTTGTTGAAGACATACTTAGCTCAAACATCTTAGTCGTGTGGAATTGCTTTAGGAAAATGAAGAAAACAGAAAACAAAGGCACGCAAGTGTCCAAATGCAACTTGCTGGCTCTTATTTTGTACATGAGTTACAATATAGTTGCAAGAATTGCTTTGTTTTCATTTTTAATAAAATCATCAACAGTTTTAAAAGGAGTGTGTCACGCGAGGTCGGCGTCGCGCTCCCTCTGCATGACATCGCCGGACCTCTCCGCCCCCCTAGAGACGAGCAATAGGGAATTGAAGTGCTGGTCTTGTCAGCCAGCACTTCATGAGTTAATTCTCTGTTTGGGTTTAGCCATGTGGTGTGATACTTTACATATTGTTTGGACAGCTTTCTCCGCCTCAGGTCATGTGATGCTGGCCACATCACATGATCCTGGGCGGGCTATTTAAAGATGGCAACTGCCTCACTCAGACGCCTGTGATTAGTTTATACCTTTGATCAGTGCTTGTGCGACCTTGTGTTTTGGATTTGCTTTTTGGACTCTGACTTTGGACTTGGACCTCTCTTCTCTTGACCCCTGGTATTTACGCTATCTCCTGTGTTTGACCTGGCTTGCTGACTACTCTATCATTGTGTTTGTTCCGTCTGTGTTTTGTCTCTCCCTGTTTTCCCTTTCCCTCCCTCTGCACTTACCCAGTATAGGGAACGTCTTCGTGGTTGTCCGCGGCCGCCTAGGGCCGTTTGAGGCAAGTAGGTAGGGAAAGAAGGGGGGTTTCAAGTACAGGGCACACCTTTCCTTGTCTCCCCCGTGACAGAGTGGTAGACATAACAGAGAAAGAGTAGCATTGGATTTGCTGTAAATTAGTCAAAAGTGTTGCTCAACATAAGCCCTCTTTTACTTTCATAAGCCATCTATCAGACAGGAATTGAATTTAAGTTAAGAGTGGGTCAACATCTGTGCTTCTAATCATTGCCATGAATGAGGGCTCCAAATCTTTTTTCTTGGCTGTAAAGAAGGACAAGCAAGTTCTTTCTTTCTCCATAGAGATAAATAGGAGCATCCAAAATATCAGAATGTGCTCACTAAGAAGTTTCCAACTGCATCATGTGCAGAGGGAAGGCATATGCTCATTCTGCTCTGTAGTTGAGAACACCTGAGAAAGCCCATCCAGCTTTTAAGGGGGTGAAGAAAACATGCTGCAGCATGTTAAAATGAGAAGGTCTCAGTTGTCCACTGAGAAGCCATTAGTGGACTGGAAGCTGAACTGAGCAGGGTGCATGATTATCAGCTGTGCTTAGAATTCAATAAAACTCTGACAATGGTACAACCCAGCAAGACAGTATATTGTCACAGAGACACTAGGTGAAGAAAGTGTCCTGTGTAGTGCTGGTGAGAGGTCAACTTTGAGAGACTGTATGGACTATCTGATACCTTCAGCCCTGGGATGAAGTGAATAGGTAAAACTCTATGGGCTATTTGATACCTTTAGCCCTGTGTGGACTGTGAAAGCTCTTTGGTCATGAACGTCAGAAATTCTGTAATGCCTCTGGACTATTTACTAGGTTCTCCAACTATTTTACATACACACATGTACACACAACATCAGACATTGCAGAGTAGCAAAGTAATCAACAAGTACTCTTAATAGATCTACCCCAAGGTATTTTCTGGATAAATGTCCCCGATGGCTGTACTTAATAATGCATTATGTTCCAGCTAAGATATAAATGGAAATGACAGCTTGGTTAACCTGATCAGTATATGTGTCCTATTGATCCTGCTACCCTCAGGGCCTCTACAATTAGTATCAAGTATAGAGGACCAATTATTATAAGGAATGGGAGACCACAAAAAGGAGAAACTAGCTAAAACCTGCTTACAGGTGTAAAATTGTAAAACCCTTACTGCAAATAAATTGGGTCGTTTATCAATCTGGTGTAAAGTAGAACTGGCTCAGTTGCCATAGCAGCCAACCAGACTCCTTCTTTCATTTTCCAAAGGAGCAGTCAAAAATGAAAGGTGGAATCTGATTGGCTGCTATGGGCAACTAAGCCAGTTTGATAAATGACCCCAAAAGTGTTTATAGTCACTGAGGTTATTGGCTGTAAAAGTACATAGGTCCATAGTGTATTGTTCAGAGTGCAAATTGAGCATACCCCATCTGTAGCTAATATACAGGAATGACTGCTTTCCAAACGTCCAGAATTAAAGCACGTTATATATAGATATAGATATAAAATAGATATAAAATCCAGTATTAGACAAAATGAACATGAATAAACACATTATTATAACTTTTTTTGAATTATTATTTCAAATGGGCCAGCCAAGGCCCATAATTTTATTACCAACCACCTCTTAGTGTTAAAAGCAATCTGTTCACAGAACTTTACACCAGCTGATGCAGCACAGTGTATAGCATTGGAGTCCATTATAAATTAAAAACTTGTTTCGGTAGGGAGAACTTTACATAGAAACAGTAAAAGCCTCCACTTTAAGACCCCTTTACATGGGCTGGCAATCAGGGCAATTATCTGGAAGGAGAGTTTCTAGGAACGCTTGTTCCTGATACTTTTCCTGTGTAAAGGTGCTGCCGATCACCTTCTTGTTCATTGGCTAAAAGAATTGTTGATGCAGAAACAAAAATCATAATTTCTGGAAAGAGGATCATTCTGTTTAAACAGTGATTCTCTAAGGGACAAATGATCACAGCAGTGATGACTAGTCCCTATACAGAGGAGATATTGCATATACATGTAGCTCACACATCTCATTTACTCTGACAAGGAGGGAATTATCAGGTATGAATGGTTTATTCCCTATAATTGCCTGCTGAGTCGATCTGTGTAGATAATGTTCCTGCTTCATTGTCTGTTGTTTTTAGTGCAGCCAAAAGATTCAGTTTCTATGTGTTTAAAAAAGGGTGCACTAATATAAATGTTTTACACCCAAAAGTATCACTGTTAACAGGGGCGGACAAACCACGAGTGCAGCCAGTTCAGCTGCACAGGAGACCAGCGTGGGAGAGGGGCCCATTCTAAATGGCTGCAGTGACAGGGCCAAGGTAAATGAGCACTTTTATTGTGGAATCACTCATCTCTCTATATTCAACCGTATTGTGGTCTCCCTCCGTATTCTTCTGATAGGCTTCTGGCCTAATCCATGTAGCCTATTCGGTGCAGGTGGCACAATGATGTCATCGCACTACCTGAGCTAGACAGCATACAGCGAGGGACACAGGCCAGGAGAGGCCTGCATCACATCACTGAAAGTGACATATAAGAGGTAAGTATATGTGTTTATTTTTTCATTTACACTATGCTGTTGCCCAGTATGGGGAAAGGAGAGAAGAGCACTATGGCGGTATCTACTGGGGGCCCTATATATTGGCATTATATACTGGCAGACATTATTGGGGGCACTTTGGAGAAATGGGGGAGAGGAGCACTATGAGGGTATCTACTGGGGGATTATATAGGGGAATTCTATACTGGTACACATTGTGTTCACTATGGGGGTAGGAATGAGCACTATAGTTGCATTTTATACTGGCACACATTATGGGGGCACCATGGAGAAGAGAGGAAAGGATAATTATGGGGGCATCTACTTGGGGCACTCTATAAGGGCATCTTATATTGGCACATTATGGGGGCACTATGGGGATAGGGGAGGAGCACTATGGGGGCATCTACTGGGGGAACTATATAGGAATATTTTATACAGGCACAAATTATGGGGGCACTATGGGGACCTTAGCTCAACTGGGGTCACTAAGAAAGGTTTCTTTCTTTGTACTTGCACACAGTAGGGGGCATTGGTGCAAATTATGGGGCACTGTGGGGAAATTGGCTCTACTGGGGGCACTAAGAGGACGTTTTTTTTTTACTGCCACACAACAGGGGATTTTTTGTACTGGAAAACATTATAAGGGGTATTTTTGCACTGGCTCATATTATAAGGGGGCATTTTTCTACTGTCATACATTATAAAGAGAATGATTACTAACAGGTGCATTATGGTGAGCTTTATTACAACTGTGGACTATAAATACTAGTATGGACACTATGGGAGCATTATTAGGTTTGGGGCACAGTGGGGGCATTATTACTGCTGGGGGCACTGTATGGGCATTATTACTACTAAGTGCACTCTTATAAAGAATTATTACTATTGGTGGGACGTTGGAGAGCACTATTACTGTGGGGGGGATGGTGGGGGGCACACTGGCACAATATCAGCTTAGCACAATTATTTTGGGGGACATTATGATTACACTATTAGTGTCAGCTTGCTGAGTGCAGTTATATTTTAGGGCACTGTGTGCCAATAATTACTGCAGGGGACACAATCTGTGTGGTCCTAGTATTTCCAGGGGATTCATATGTTTCTGCAGTATAATATTAGGGAGCACAGTGTATGAGCGGCAGTGAGAGGAGAAAAGCATTGTCATATGTTTATAGACAGATTATAGAGTGGAAACAGAGACAGGTAAAATTAAAAAGTTGTGAAAAATGGGAAAGTGAGTTGGGGGAAATAACTGAAGAACAATGGGAAAAAATAAATAGGAATGCGAGGAGAGTATCCCTTAATCTGAATCATAAAATTGTGCAATTTAACATCATTAATAGATTGTATTATACTCCCAGCTTCTTGTTTAAAATTGGGAAGATAACAAATGATTGCTGTCCCAAATGTGGCATTGGGGGAGCAGGATTTGTCCATATGTTGTGGGAATGACCAAAAATAAGTGCTTTCTGGAGTGAAGTATTTGAAGAAATAAATGAAAAAATTGGAAATAGAGTAGAATTTACACCTCTAATAGCCATTTTAGGAGACGAACCAAGAATAAGAATGCAAAAGAAACTAAAAAAGAGACTCAATAGGATGCTTTTTGGAGCAAGTCTATTGATAATGAGAAATTGGCTAGCTCCTCACGCTCCAAGTTATTCTGCATGGATGAATTTGATGAAGGTGTATGAGGAGGTAGATTAGGTTAATTTTTTTATTTTTTTTCACTCTTCCTCTGCTGGGCTGGGAATTGCGGGTTGGGGGGAGGGATCTCACAAGGGGTTATAATAAATCATTACTGTTATGTATAGTGTATGGATATGTACAGTACAGACCAAAAGTTTGGACACACCTTCTCATTCAAAGAGTTTTCTGTATTTTCATGACTATGAAAATTGTAGATTCACCCTGAAGGCATCAAAACTATGAATTAACACATGTGGAATTATATACTTAACAAAAAAAAGTGTGAAAAAACTGAAAATATGTCTTATATTCTAGGTTCTTCAAAGTAGCCACCTTTTGCTTTGATTACTGCTTTGCACACTCTTGGCATTCTCTTGATGAGCTTCAAGTGGTAGTCACCTGAAATGGTGTTCCAACAGTCTTGAAGGAGTTCCCAGAGATGCTTAGCACTTGTTGGCCCTTTTGCCTTCACTCTGCGGTCCAGCTCACCCCAAACCATCTCGATTGGGTTCAGGTCTAGTGACTGTGGAGGCTAGGTCATCTGGCGTAGCACCCCATCACTCTCCTTCTTGGTTAAATAGCCCTTACACAGCCTGGAGGTGTGTTTGGGGTCATTGTCCTGTTGATAAATAAATGATGGTCCAACTAAACGCAAACCGGATGGAATAGCATGCCGCTGCAAGATGCTGTGGTAGCCATGCTGGTTCAGTATGCCTTCAATTTTGAATAAATCCCCAACAGTGTCACCAGCAAAGCACCCCCACACCATCACAGCTCCTCCTCCTTGCTTCAAGGTGGGAACCAGGCATGTAGAGTCCATCCATTCACCTTTTCTGCGTCGCACAAAGACACGGTGGTTGGAATCAAAGATCTCAAATTTAGACTCATCAGACCAAAGCACAGATTTCCACTGGTCTAGTGTCCATTCCTTGTGTTCTTTAGCCCAAACAAGTCTCTTCTGCTTGTTGCCTGTCCTTAGCAGTGGTTTCCTAGCAGCTATTTTACCAAGAAGGCCAGCTGCACACAGTATCCTCTTAACAGTTGTTGTAGAGATGTGTCTGCTGCTAGAACTCCTGGCCCTAACCTGGTCTCTAATCTGAGCTGCTGTTAACCTGCGATTTTTGAGGCTGGTGACTCGGATGAACTTATCCTCCGCAGCAGAGGTGACTCTTGGTCTTCCTTTCCTGGGGTGGTCCTCATGTGAGCCAGTTTCTTTGTAGTGCTTGATGGTTTTTGCGACTGCACTTGGGGACACTTTCAAAGTTTTCCCAATTTTTCGGACTGACTGACCTTCATTTCTTAAAGTAATGATGGCCACTCGTTTTTCTTTACTTAGCTGCTTTTTTCTTGCCATAATACAAATTCTAACAGTCTATTCAGTAGGACTATCAGCTGTGTATCCACCTGACTTCTGCCCAACACAACTCATGGTCCCAACCCCATTTATAAGGCAAGAAATCCCACTTATTAAACCTGACAGGGCACACCTGTGAAGTGAAAACCATTTCAGGTGACTACCTCCTGAAGCTCATCAAGAGAATGCCAAGAGTGTGCAAAGCAGTAATCAAAGCAAAAGGTGGCTACTTTGAAGAACCTAGAATATAAGACATATTTTCAGTTGTTTCACACTTTTTTGTTAAGTATATAATTCCACATGTGTTAATTCATAGTTGTGATGCCTTCAGTGTGAATCTACAATTTTCATAGTCATGAAAATACAGAAAACTCTTTGAATTAGAAGGTGTGACAAACTTTTGGTCTGTACTGTATATGTTATACGTATTTATTTTTGTAATAATTTGTATAAGAAAAAAAAATAATAAAAAAAAAATTAGGGAGCACAGTGGGCACGGTATTGCGGGGGTGGCACAATGGGATGTTGACAAGGTGGGGAGGATGATGGAATAGTAGGAAATCAAGACGTCTGCTTGTCAAACTCTTCAGAGATGAAAGACGGCTGAAAAAAATTATCATGGTGGTCTGGTATGAAAGGAGAATATGAGGAAAGAGAACATCTAACTAAAAAGAGACATCACAGGATGTTAGAGCTACTGTATATGGCGCTGTATCATGCTACTTTCACATCTGCGTTAGTGATTCAGGCAGTTCTCTGGATGCTGGATGCAGATGGAATGACCTCTGGCAACATTAACTATAATAGGGTCCGGCAAAAATCCAGCCACAATCTGACAAAAATGCTGAGAATCAGCTAGACACACAACGCTACATGCTATGGTTTGTGTCCGTCTGATTCCTTGCATTCCTTGCCAGATCAGGTGGCCGGATCATAGTGTTGCAGGTGTGAAAGTATGTTTTGTATTGCTGTATGCAATGTTAGGAGAAAATAAGTTAGGTTTTGCCATGGGGAGGATGGGGGTTTGTTTGAGGGCAGGCACATTCTTTGCACAGGGGCCCTCTGCTGTCTGTGTCCGCCCCTGACTATTATATAACTTTCCCCACATACCACCATTTTTATAAAACTGCCTAATTAAAAAGTTATTAGCCTACCATTGCATATTACCATTGTAGCAAATCTGTTTCGATATTCCGTTTCTGTAGGTTGCATCGTGCATTACAGCCTTGAAACGATGTAGGATGTTGGAAGCATCCTTGGTAATAAAAAGCAGTGTTGTTGGTGTCATATGATCTGCTGATGTCAAGACACATCTCACTGCCCTGAGGCATGCTGGGATAGCAGACACATAACAAACCAGGAAGTAGGATTCAAGCATGGAGATAAGAGAAAACTGCAAATGAGGTAAATTTGAAAAAAAGAAAGTATCCAAGGAGGAATGGGAGCTTGAGTAATTGATGAAAATACACTTTAGAGTTAAAAATAGTTTATGGCACAACTCTTTTAATACAGGACAAACTGTCACATGATCAGTGCTGTGTGTGACGGGGCTGATTGACTGGTTTATTTCAATAGTTATGCCAGCTCCCTTAGCTAATGTAATGAGCCCATCACACATACCACTGGCCATATGCTGATAACAGGAAACTCTCTCCTGTGTTGCATACAAGTCGAAAATGGAGCTGCCATGACCTGGGATCAGCACAGATATCTGAAGATCATGGTACCTTTGTAAATCCAAACATATTAAGTGGTACCACTTCTATTTTAAGCATATATAACAGATTTTTTGAGTTGGACAACCCCTTTAAAATTGTTGCCTACTACAAAATGCAAGAAATGCAGTAAGCTACATGCTTTATCTGGTTTCAGGCTGACATTTAATGGACCTCACATGTATGACACTGGATAATAATCAGACGGCAAATATTACATTTCCCATCCATTTTATCTAACATTTAAAAGGAAAATGAACTTCCCAGGCTAAAAATACAAGAAACATATAAACATGGGTAATTTGGAAAGCTACAGATCAAGAAACACTTGGCAAGCAGATAGCCAAATGTCATCAATGGATAATGAACGATACTAAAATGGGTAAAAATGTAGGGAAAACTGACAATTTATTTCTCTTTATTCTTTTAACTTCTTCTAAAACTTCTAAAAATTAGTAAATATGTATCATTTTGTAACCATGGTGCACAAGTCCATATCACTGGCAAAGCGATTGTATGTTACCAAAGTGGTACCGAAGAGGAGTTTTGACATATGATGAAGAAATGAAAAAATAATCATGATCAAAATAAACCCCAGAAGAGGAGAACATATAAAATACAAATTTACATCAGCAGTGTAAGATCACTTATGATTTCCTTTACTATAATATATAGCAGTATAAGCACACTACAGGGAGCTTCTATACAAGTCCCTACATGTCCTGATAATCATTGGAGAGACAACTATTAGCTACAATATTTATACATCAGGACACCAACCTACAAACCTCACACTACATAATTTCATATTTATATATTACTAGCGTATATATCCAGTAATTCCCTAAAGCTAATTCTAAAGCTATTTCATATCCAGAAATGTATTTAATTCTCATTGTTGTCTTTGGCCCAATTATAATATATCCATTTTTAAAATAAAATTTTAATGTTTTTTTTATTTAAAGACCTCCATACACATTAGTGTATTTTTGGCCAAACCTAACGTTCTCAATGGATTTGGCCAACAGTTTAATGTGTATGGGGAGCTCCCAACTCTCCCCTGACAGATGATGTCAGGGGAAAAGAAGGATTGGGCAAAATTAATATTTTTCACTGGTCCATTTGGTCTTCTGGGAGATAAGCCACTACCATTAAAATACAGATACAGTACAGACCAAAAGTTTAGACACACCTTCTCATTCAAAGAGTTTTCTGTATTTTCATGACTAAGAAAATTGTAGATTCACACTGAAGGCATCAAAACTATAAATTAACACATGTGGAATTATATACTTAACAAAAAAAGTGTGAAACAACTGAAAATATGTTTTATATTCTAGTTTCTTCAAAGTAGCCAACTTTTGCCAAGAGTGTGCAAAGCAGTAATTAAAGCAAAAGGTGGCTACTTTGAAGAACCTAGAATATAAGACATATTTTCAGTTGTTTCACACTTTTTTGTTAAAGAGGACCTTTCACCACTCCTGACATGCCTGTTTTAATAGCTTCATGTATTCCCCATGTAATAACAATTCTGGAACATCTATTCTTATGGCTCTGTGTTGTGCCATTCCTTTATTATTTCTACTAGAAGTTATGAATGAATTTCTATTTGCCTTCAGTAAGGGAACAGAGGGGAGGTGACCAGTTGGGGTGTGTCCCTGCACAGACTGACTCTATCCAATCAGTGCTGCCATGTTCAGACAGTGCAGGGACACACCCCTAACTTGTTACCTCCCCTCTGTTCCCTTACTGAAGACAAATAGCAATTCATTCATAACTTCTAGTGCAAATAATAAAGGAATGGCACAACATAGAGCCATAAGAATAGATGTTCCAGAATTGCTATTATATGGGGGATGCATGGATCTATTAAAACAGGCATGTCAGGAGTGGTGAAAGGTCCTCTATAAGTATATAATTCCACATGTGTTAATTCATAGTTTTGATTAGGGATGAGCGAACCGAACCGTAACGAACCAGATTCGTTACGAACTTTGTAAAAAGTTCGTAACGAATCTGGTAAAGAAAAAAAACGGTAACGCAAAACTGTAATTTTTTCACAGAATAGACCAGGATACAAGGGATTATTACTCCTATAATCCCTTGTATCCTGGTTTTCTGAGAAAAAAAAAAATTGTGACGTCACCCCACAGCCCCTGAAGTGCCTGAGCGCGCCGACATCTTGTCAGTGCGTCTCAAGACTTCAAAGGGAGAGGAGCTGCAGATTAGATAGACAGAGAAAAGATATATATATATAGATAGATAGCCAAAAAAGTAGATAGATACAGGGAGAGATAGAGAAGGAATAGAAAGGGTTAGTGAGAGAAGCAGGAGAGAGGAAGAGAAAGCTAGATATAGAAGATAAGGTGATAGATAGGGAAAGAGCCTGAGAAAGCAAGAGATAGGTAGAGGTAGGGAGAGAAAGTCATAAAAATAAAAAAAATGTGAGATCTAGGGAGAGATAGGGTGATAAAAAAAGAAATACTGAGAGAAAAGAGTCAGTACAGGGAGCATTCCTGTTCCGTGACCGTACACGCTACACGTTGCTGCTCAGCTGGGTGCCGTCAACCCCGTTTAGCCGCAACAAAAAAAAGTTACAAAAAAAACTCAAAAAAAGTTATAAACAAAGTTTTAAAAAAAAAGTTAAAAAAAATTATAAAAAAAGTTAAAAAAAAAATAAAAAGTTAAAAAAGTTATAAAAAAAATAAAGTTTAAAAAAGTATATAAAAAATACATTGTTTAATTTTCCCCCACCCAAATAAAAATATGTCCAAGCATCCTACTTCCAGCACTTCCCAGGCAAGGAGTGCAACAGCAGGCGGTGAGGGTAGGAGAAGTGGCAGCACCAGGCCCGGTGGCAGCCGGGGTAACAGGCGTGGCAGCAGGGTGCAGCTACCCCTGACGCCCACTGGTCATGTAAGAACCACACAGCCAGCGGTTCTAGATTGGCTTACCCAATCCTCCAGTTCCACCGCCCAAAGCTCCCAAACGAGGAGTCAAGCATCCGCTGGATCATCTGACACCACCCTTATATAAGACGGTCAGCGAGAGTCCTCTGCCCCGTCCCCTGTTATTAGAATGCCACTCACCTTTGGGGCACCTTCTGCCAGGGAACTCTTGGGAAACCTTGATCTGCCCTTGGAGTCTCTACCACTTTTTAGTGATGAGGAGAAGGAGGAGGAAGTCCACCAAAGTCAGCGGGTGGAACGTAGTGAGACTCCAGAGGAGGTGTTGGCTGTAAGCAGTCAACAGAGCCAGGGAGGGGCATCCAGTGCCACACCTGATATCCTGTCCCAGCCACCGGAGGAAAGTAGCAGTGGTGCTGAGTTTGATGACGATGTTGCTGATCGGACGTGGCGCCCTCAAGCAGCATCATCCTCATCATCAGGGGAGGAAATAGAGGTGCCACCGACGCAGCAACATCCCACTGTTTCAAGGCACCGAGGCACAAGAGGGAGGAGTAGAAGCCAAGTTACAAGGCAGAGATCACCCTCTCAAAGCCTTGGTCCTGAGAGGGCACCCTCAGGCAGCAGTGGCAGTCAACAGCCAGCAAGACCCCCCATGGCTGTCAGCAAACCACGGTCCTCTGTCGTCTGTGAGAGGGTCAGTCATGGCAGGGGTGATAATCTCGGGACAACATCCATGCGAAAGCACATAAAAAGGCAACACCAACAGGCCTGGAAGAACGTGACCCCAATACCACCTCCTGTCAGGATGCACCATACACTGCAGATCCCATCATGCAGCATCCTCTCAGTGGAACTCAGGGCTCGTCAGCCTCAGGTGCCAGCACCAACACAGTGTCACTGCCATCTATCCATTGTCCATGGGTAGACGTCAGGTGTATTCCAGCAGCCATCCCATGGCCCAGAAACTGACCGGACAACTGGTTAAGCTGCTGGTGCTTCAGTCCCTGCCCTTCAACCTCGTGGACTCCCAGCCTTTCAGGGATTTCATGGCGTGTGCGCACCCCAGATGGCGAGTCCCCAGCCACCACTACATCTCTGGCAAAGCTGTCCCATCACTGCACAGTTATGTGCATAAAAAGGTGGGCGACTCATTGGGACTCTCGGTGTACCTGAGTGCTGATGTCTGGTCCTCAAATTATGGCCAAGGGCAGTACATGTCTGTTACTGCCCATTGGGTCAACATCCTTCCAGAAGACCATCAGGAAGTTGGCCCATTCTTGCCACTGTCACCTCCACGGTGCTTTAGGGGGCCATCAGCGGAAAGCAGAAGTTCTGCCTCCACCACCTTGCAACCATCCGCCGCTTTGACAGCAGTCCAACCTGCCCCGGTGTCTTACCACCGATGTCAGGCCCGGCGCTCTCAGGCTGTCCTCCATTTGGTGAGCCTGGGTGAACGGAGCCACAGTGGGCAGGAGCTCCTCCGGACCATCAGGGAGGAGATCGATGAATGGCTGACCCCACGTCAACTAACGGTGGGAAGTGTGGTAGCAGACAATGGGAGGAACATTGTCTCTGCAGTGCAGCAGGGAGGGCTGAGTCATACACCTTGTATGGCACATGTGATAAACCTCATAGTGCACAGGTGTCTTAGATCATTTCCTGCACTAGAAGACCTTCTGAGGATGTCATGCAGAGTGTGCAAACACTTCAGCCACTCCTACACTGCAAGGAACACCCTGCTCAGGATCCAGAGACAGCGCAGTCTTCCCCAACATCGGCTAATCTGCGACGTGCCAACACGCTGGAATTCTGCCCTCCATATGCTGGACCGCCTGTACGAGCAAAGGTCAGCCATTACAGACTACCTCATGGGCCAATCAGGCAGCTTCACGCCACACTACGACTTCCAAGTCACACACTGGCAGATGATGCGTGAAGTCTGCCAATTGTTGATCCCTTTTGAGGACGCGACTTTGTTTGTGAGCAGGAATGACTATGGGATCAACGACATCATCCCACTCATCCATGTTCTGGAAAGTGCGCTGAAAACCATCATCAGCGAGGATTCCTAGGCCACCACTCCAAGGCTGAACATCGCCTTGAGCCCAGAGATGGATGAAGTGCAGATGGAGGGTGAGGAGGAGGAAAATGTCTACGCCCAGCCATTCCACACACTGCCACCTGGCTTCTCTGCCTCTCAATCACAGGAGGAGATAGAGGATGAGGTGGTAGAGGAAGCGGAGGAAGACCCCAGCAGACCCTGGAACTATACCGAGGACAGTGGAGAGGAGAGGCGCTCATTGTCCTTGGTGCAGATGGGAAGGTGCCTGTGGGAGTGTCTAAGGAGTGACAGCCGGATTGTGGACATCCGCCAGAGGGACCAATACTGGCTGGCCATTCTGGTGGACCCTTGCTTCCGCCGCAAAATGGCTGAATTTTTTCCGCCATCAGAGAGGGAGGCAAAACTGGGGTACTACCGGGACCTACTCACCAGTCAGTTGGTCTCAACTTACCAGCGAGACCAGCCAGGTTCCCAGACAACATCCGCTCGGGGGGAACCAGCGCGCTCCACTACCACCACCACTAGTGGAGGCGTGAGAAGTCGCTACAGCCTCCAATCGCTGATGAGCGATTTCATGCAGCCAGCTGATGAAGAGGGGACACAACACCGGACTCATGGCGTGGACCAGCATGAGCTCACCCACCAGGTGACTGCCTACCTGGATTGTACCCTGCCCCAAAGTGTTACCGACCCCGTGCAGTACTGGGCAGAGAAACTGGACATTTGGCTTCAACTGGCAGAGTTTGGCTCTGCTGTCCTGCCCAGCCAGTAGTGTTGCGTCAGAGAGGGTTTTCAGTGTGGCGGGTAACATCGTAACACCGCAAAGAACGAGGCTCTCTTGCCACAGTGTTGAGATGCTGACTTTTATAAAGATGAATCGTGTCTGGATTACATTGGATTATACCACCACCCTGCCTGATGTGAATGACTAAGTCATCAGTCACCCGTCTTGCATGGCAATCCGTGTGTCCAAGAAACTGACCTTAATATCCCAAATATGTGCCCAATGTAAAAATCCGTAATTTAACTTATTAAGTAATGTTCCCCCCTTAGACCCCAAATTAAACAAAATCACCTTAAAAATTCCCTACTTAATTCGGATACATTTTAATAAACAGAACCCCATCTCCAAATTTAATGCCCATGGTGTGTTGGCCATTTAACATCTCCACACCAGCTTAATGCCTCACACCGGTGCACCGTCCAACCCATACCCCAAGAACAGTACCATCCCTAAAATAATCCCCACGACTAAGCTTCACAAAGTGGGGATTTCACCTTTTGTGAACTATAGCCGTGGGGTTCTATCCCTGGCACCCGTGCCAAGGAACACTACTCACCATTTTGTGAGCGGGTACTAACTGTTCTTGAGGTATTTTGTTGATATCATGAGAGTAGTAAAATCTCGCACCGCAAATCGCGATGGGGTTCTTCTCTGTGCGAATGATTTCACGGGGGATTTCTATGGGGTATATATCACGGAGGCTGCTGTCCTTCAACTGTGATATAAAAAACCTCCACAGTTAGTTACAGAAACAAACAGTTGCTGAAAGGCAGGTTAACTTGCCTTAATTACGGGTGCCTTTACAATAGGATGCTTTTTTGGGGTTCTCTGCTGCCTAAAATCCACAGCGCATCATTGGCTGATTTTATGCCACCTTCAGTACTATGGGGCTGGATGCAAATACCCAGTTCAGCGCAGAACTGCGTATGTCCGGACGGCACCATAGTACTGAACGCCCTTTGGTGAATGGTATAAAAATGCCCTGTGGATTTTACTCAGCAGACCCGCAGCCCCATGTGAAGGTACCCATAGGGTGAGGTTTTTTGGGAGTGACCAAAGAGAGGGCGGGAAGGTCACTCCCATACCCCATCAGGGGTTTTTCCCCTACGAACTTTAAAAAATAAGTCCAGGCAATTAATAACTTTCTGTGCCCTTACTTGAACCAGAAACTTATAAATTGCCCGGACTTATCCTTTAAAGGGAACCTGTCATCTCCGAAACACCCCCTGAACTAGAGTAAGCGTTGTATAGTGTAAGTGATGCTGAATCCGAATATGTAAGTTTTATCTTCATACTCACTTCCATTCCGACGCTGTGCTCCCACAAACCTGCAGTAAAATGCACTCAGTGGACTCCGGTGCTCGCTCACATAATGGAGAGGACTCAAAGAAGAGTCCACTGAGTGCATTTTACTGCAGGTTTGTGAGTATGAAGATAAAGCTTACATATTCGGATTCAGCATCACTTACACTATACAACGCTTACTCTAGTTCAGGGGGGGTTCCGAGATGACAGGTTCCCTTTAAGCCAGCTGGTGACAGCACTAAAAAAACACAAAAGCATACATCCATTGGGTTGGGCGCTGCACTCGGTTAGGACATCAAACTGGTGTAACAAAGATATATATATATATATATATATATATATATATATATATATATATATCTTGCCAACAGCCATAGGCCCAGATTCAACAGGTTTGACACCAGAGTAGTGGCGTCAATTTGTAAAGCGAGTGCCAGTGAGGTGTCCATTTCATGAAAATTGGACACGTATTTTTGGATAATGGAACTGGCGTAAAGCCTTCTTGAATCTGTGCCTTTTTAAATGTCCTTTATTCACCTCATGGATTCTGTGGGTGAGGTTAGCTGTCTATTTAACCGTATCCGTATCCTACTAGACTAGCTGTAATGTTGCAGGATTGACTGTCCTGTGCTGAACTCTACATCAACATTTTGTCATGTATAAAAACTGATTTTTACAAGCGTGGATATTCTTAGCTTCCAACTTCAGTTCTCTGTACTAGGCCCTTCTGGGTCCAAAAGAATACTGCTCCTACTAATGCCCCCACCGTCAATTGTCTATTTGGAAACATACTGGGTGCAATCAAGAGCTGCTGAAGCTGCCTCCTCAACTTGTCTCTTCTCAACTATACTGGCCTGGGTGCTATCAAGTGCTGCCGCCTACTCCTCCGTCAATTGTCTCTTCTCAACTATACTGGCCTGGGTGCTATACAAGTGCTGCCGCCTCCTCCTCCTCCGTCAATTGTTTCTTCTCAACTATACTGGACTGGGTGCTATACAAGTGCTGCCGCCTCCTCCTCCGTCAATTGTCTCTTCTCAACTATACTGGACTGGGTGCTATACAAGTGCTGCCGCCTCCTCCTCCGTCAATTGTCTCTTCTCAACTATACTGGCCTGGGTGCTATACAAGTGCTGCCGCCTAATCCTCCGTCAATTGTCTTTTCTCAACTATACTGGACTGGGTGCTATACAAGTGCTGCCGCCTCCTCCTCCGTCAATTGTCTCTTCTCAACTATACTGGACTGGGTGCTATACAAGTGCTGTCGCCTCCTCCTTCGTCAATTGTCTCTTCTCAACTATACTGGACTGGGTGCTATACAAGTGCTGCCGCCTCCGGCTTCTCCGTCAATTGTCTCTTCTCAACTATACTGGACTGGGTGCTATACAAGTGCTGTCGCCTCCTCCTTCGTCAATTGTCTCTTCTCAACTATACTGGACTGGGTGCTATACAAGTGCTGCCGCCTCCGGCTTCTCCGTCAATTGTCTCTTCTCAACTATACTGGCCTGGGTGCTATACAAGTGCTGCCGCCTACTCCTCCGTCAATTGTCTTTTCTCAACTATACTGGACTGGGTGCTATACAAGTGCTGCCGCCTCCTCCTCCGTCAATTGTCTCTTCTCAACTATACTGGCCTGGATGCTATACAAGTGCTGCCGCCTCCTCCTTCGTCAATTGTCTCTTCTCAACTATACTGGCCTGGGTGCTATACAAGTGCTGCCGCCTCCTCCTCCGTCAATTGTCTCTTCTCAACTATACTGGCCTGGGTGCTATACAAGTGCTGCCGCCTCCTCCTCCGTCAATTGTCTCTTCTCAACTATACTGGCCTGGGTGCTATACAAGTGCTGCCGCCTCCTCCTTCGTCAATTGTCTCTTCTCAACTATACTGGACTGGGAGCTATAAAAGTGCTGCCACCTCCTCCTCCTCCGTCAATTGTCTCTTCTCAACTATACTGGACTGGGTGCTATACAAGTGCTGCCGCCTCCGGCTTCTCCGTCAATTGTCTCTTCTCAACTATACTAGCCTGGGTGCTATACAAGTGCTGCCGCCTCCTCCTCCGTCAATTGTCTCTTCTCAACTATATTGGCCTGGGTGCTATACAAGTGCTGGAGTACGCCTGTCTGTCTTCTGACCTGTGATGTCACTGAGACCGCATCGACTTCAACGCAGCCTATTCTTGGGCTGGTGCCATGATCTACTGTGTGTTTTTGGTGCTCTGGCATGACATGGACTGCTCCAGCGGCTATCTTCAATGCTGTCAAATGTTGACGACCTGCCTGTCGACGACTATTTTTGCACTTTGATTTTTTCAACTTTTTTCATTGTAATAGCAACTGCAACTAAACGAAACTATACCCTATCAGACTCCCACTATTGTAGCTGCAATTATTCAGCCGTTATAGCAAGGTTCGTTTTAGGTTCGGTTCGTACGAATCCGAATTTCACTTTCACTTTTCAAAAGTTCGCTCATCCCTAGTTTTGATGCCTTCAGTGTGAATCTACAATTTTTATAGTCATGAAAATACAGAAAACTCTTTGAATGAGAAGGTGTGTCCAAACTTTTGGTCTGTACTGTACATGTTATGCCGAGCCAAAATGCGTATGCATATGGGGGAGCTGGGAGGGAGTCAGAAGAGAAAGATGATCATTTGACCAACAGCTATTAAATGTATATGGCCACCTTAATAAGTTGGTCATGCCTACAAACTTTGCAATACCTGTTACTGGCCCAGGTGCCCATTTATGGAATAGAACATCTTTACACCTGTTTTGGAAATACTGCTTTGCATAGAGTCTGTTGGATCTTACATCTCCCCTGCATTTCAGTCTGCCTCTCATCTCCCTATATGTGCTGTTTTAAAGTCAAACTGTTAGTTGACCACAGCAACCAATCACAGCACAGATTTCATTTTTACTCATATCAACCAATAATAGCATAGTTTTTATTTTACAACAGCCAGAAGCCATCAGAGCGTGATGGGAGTTGTAGTTTTGCAACAACTGGAGAGCCGCAGGTTGGTGAACATAGGTCTATGGTATTATAAGGTCTATGGTATTATAAGTAGAGATTTATTAAACTGGTCTAAAGTAGAACTGGCTTAGTTGTCCATAGCAACCATTCAGATTACACCTTTCATTTTCCAAAGGAGCTGTGAGTAATCAAAGGTGGAATCCGATTGGTTGCTATGGACAACTAAGCCAGTTCTACTTTAGAACAGTTTGATAGATCCCCCCCTTTATTTTCTGACAACAAGCAGAGAGAGATTGAGAAGTGCAAAAGAAAAATGAAAGTTGTGCTGTGATTGGTTGCTATGGGCAAAAATGAAAGCTTTTTAGATAGCACATGTAGGGAGATAAGAGGCAGACTGAAAAGCAGGGGAGATGAGAGGCAATGAGAAGCAGTGCCTCAGCAGTTAGTTGCATTAGTATATTGATTTTAATGCACTCTGCATCAAAAACACATTATTTTATTAACCCTTCCAGTACCCGGCTGCACAACCTCCAACATTTTAAGTTGGATCATGAAAGGTATATGCACAAAGTTTGGTGAGATCGATCAAGGCACATAGGAGCCTATGAGGAACAATATTTATAGATCATATGGTATCTTCATAATGAGGTAGAGTGTTTTCATAGTATTCTACTGAGATTCACATTTGATTCAGTCAAGTGAAGCCACCGTAACAAACAACAATAAATCCTTCAACACACCTTTCATTTGACTGTCAAATATGGTTTGTATTAAAAGGCACCTGTCACTTCAGTAATCTATAGCTAAATATACGTTTTTTTAATACACTTTAACCAAACTAACGTATAGCATCAGTAATTTAAGTTATCTAAAATATTGGTATCATTGGTAATGCATACTTTAGCGACTTTCAAGTAGCCTTTATGTGCTGCCCTCCCATCGTATTTCCCTCTGGTATATTACTAAAATTCCAGAAGGACACTTAATTTACTCTTATATTTTACTATAAGAGCCGTTTTATGTACGGTGGCATGAAGTTATCAAAAATTCCATTCTTTCACAAATAAATTTGATTTGTTATGAATGATTTCATCACATAGTGCATTCTAGTGTATGTAGGGGGCACAATCATGGGGAATGGTGATTATGCAGCCCCCCTGTCATTGAACCTCTCAGATGCCGCATTAATCACTGATGTGATGGCAAATGCTCTGACACAACTGATACATGAACCAAGCCTGAAAAGGTGACCTGGCATAGCTATTGTGAAAAACAAAAATATTGTTATTGCATGTCCTGCTTAGTGACGGGTACTTGCAGTAGCCCCAAAAGCTATTAAAATGAACAATTGAATGATATATTTTAAGTGGATTATTTTAACCACCATATAGTCACATTACAATTGGAAAATCTCTCAAATTTTTTTTTATTATAGATTTTGAATCTTTGGGGGAGATTTATCAATACCGATGCCTTCTGCGCCAGTCTTGATATCCCCTGCACTGCCGGAGGATGCACCTAATTTATGATGAGGCTCAGGCCTTGTCACAAATTAGGTGCATCCTCCAGCAGTCTGTACACATGAAAAAGAAAGAAAACTGCTGAAAATGAAGAATAATTTGTTGCTTAAAGTTGCATTTAAGAAGTCGTAAACATGCAGTTTGTGACTTTTTAGTGCCTCTTTTCTGGTGCAAACTAAATAATTAAACTTCCCCTATGTCCCCAATAAATATAGTCGTCGCATTTTAACACTTTAGTAAAGTAACTAATTTTAGGATTAAAGACCAATAACATTTTTCCTCCCTTCTGTGTGGTCATAACCTTTTAATTTTCTTTTCAAATGTAGTCGTATGAGACCTTGAATATTGCGGGACAAGTTGTAGTTTGTATAGGGATAATTTTAATACACTACTTATGAGTCTCAAGGTCCCTTTTCATGGGCAGATGATTGGTAAAATTATAAGGAAGACGTGTTCCTAGGAATTCTCGTTTCTGATTATTGTCCTGTGTAAAGGTGCCATTGATGAAATCGTGTGAAAACATCATTGATGCAGAAACCACATTCCTGGGTAGCAGATTATCCTACGTAAACAGTGAACTGCTGACCAGAAAAAATGATACTCTATGTGGACAATAGTAGGAATTACTTGAGAAAACAAACTGGAAACAAACTGTTATGTGCGAACTGCTCTATCCGAACCCGATTCATTTGAAAACTTTGTTTAGAATATACGCTCTCTACCAAAATAAAATATATTGGCTACTCTGAGGCCTTGTTCTTCTCTGCAGAAAGGAACAAGAGACTTGCTTAGTCTCGTGCCTTTGACGTTACAGTTCGGTTCTGCTCATAAATTAATGTTTCATAACCCAAAGACAAATTGGGTTTGTGCCTCAGTTCAGTGTCAGACTTTGAAACAGTAATTTATGTGCAGAACCGAACTGTAAAGTGACATCACAGGCATGAGACTAAGCAAGTGTCATGTTACTTGTGGCGACTCAGGCGAGAAGAACAAGGCCTCAGAGGTGCCAACATTTTATTGCGGTACGGAGTTCATATTCTAAGTAGTATTCAGAGTAGTCTGAACCCAATTGGCACAAGCCTATACCTAATAATTGCCTCCATATTTAACCTGTTTCAAGGGTCCTTAAAGGGAACCTGTCACCTCCAACACACCTCATAAACTGCCAGCATTACCTTATATTATTGACCAGTGTGTTTCTAATGATGTTTTTCATTTAGAGAAGCGATTCCTCAAACTTGTTGAAATCGATGTTTTAAACTCCATGACCGCGCTCTCTCCAGGCAGCTTGAAGTCAAGGGGGCAGCGGCCTCCTTGCTTCAAGTCAAGCAAAGCACGCCCCTCTTGCCTATAATTGACAGTCTTCTTGTCTTCCTGCATGCGTGGTGCGCTCCTTCGTGCAGCGCGATCCCGGCTCCGGCTCTGCACTAAGCCGGCTTTCAACTGCGCACTGCGCATGCCCCTTAATTCCAGTGAGCGCGCCAGCCCGCCCGCACGCCTGCCTGTCCCTACGCACGCGCTCACTTGGGTTTATGGGGCATGCACAGTGCGCAGTTGAAAGCCGGCTAAGTGCAGAGCCGGAGCCGGGATCGCGCTGCACGAGGGAGCGCACCACGCATGCAGGAAGACAAGAAGACTGTCAATCATAGGCAAGAGGGGCGTGCTTTGCTTGACTTGAAGCAAGGAAGCCACTGCCCCCTTGACTTCAAGCTGCCTGGAGAGAGCACGGTCATGGCGTTTAAAACATCGATTTCAACAAGTTTAAGGAATCTCTTCTCTAAATGAAAAACATCATTAGAAACACACTGGTCAATAATATAAGGTAATGCTGGCAGTTTATTAGGTGTGTTGGAGGTGACAGGTTCCCTTTAAGATTGACTTGATTTATATTGAAGAATTAAAGAGGTTGGCCAGTTTACTAATCATTTTACAAATGTGCTAGAATCAACATTAAAATCAACTTACTAACAGGCTGTAAGAAGAGCATTTCTGCTGCTGTACCCGTCACTGCAGAGCGGCCCCTTGTCCTGAACAATCTTTCCCTCAACATGGCCACTGATGGAGTAGAACCTAACTAGACCTGTCCACAATCAGCCTCCATAAAGTATCACTGAGCACGGCTTGAGTAACTAGTGCATGAGCAGTGCCATGAACAACGTTACTATATGGAGGCCACTAGTGGACGTGTCTAGTCATGTTCCTCTCCATCAGCAGCCATATTGAGGAGGAATAGTTAGGCTTAGGCCTGTTTTACACTGTTGTTTTTAGTTCCAGCAAAGAACAGTCTGCTGGAGCACTCTGGATCGAGCCGGATGTAACCAGAATGTCCACCAGCCTCATTAATAATAATCTATAATGAGGTCCGGTGGATATCCGGCCGCTACGCAGCAAATTTGCTGGGATTCAGTCAGACAAAATCTGTTGCATAAACTTGGAGCTGCTGTGCATGTGTTCCTATACACGCTCCCACATTTCAGGCAACTATAGAGGCGGGCACTTTACCCTAAAGTATACAAGCACAGCCACCACTTCTGGATTACAAGGTGGTCTTAACCCCTCGATATAAGCAGTGTATAATGCAATTAAAAAATTAATCAAGCCAGTAAAGGAGGCAATATGGGCAATCACAATACATTAGTAAGTGTCTTGTATTAATTTTGTCTACATGATAAATGCCATTTGCTGAGGTGAGACTACCCCTTTAAGCAATAAATCGTATTTCAACTTCATTCTCACCATATTTTGGTTTCCTTTTTTTTATTGCTAATCTTTTTTTGCTAAAACAAGTCTGTCAATTGACCCCATTAATTTCTATGTTAAAATAAATGCGAAAATATTTCATTCACATAAATACTAGACAATAGGAATGAACAATTCTACAGAAAAGATTTATCCCTGCATTCAGAAAGTACAATAAGATGAAACAAATTATAAAAGTGTGAGCTTAACAAACTCACTGGAGAAAAATCATCCATTTGAGTCCATTAGTCATGGAGTAGACACAGACAGCTTGGGACATTCCTTGCTATGCTAGTTTGAATTTGAGGTGCTCATCATATAACTTTTTCTAGCAAGTCCTTCAACAGTGTGGTGGTTCCTCTGGTGGATTGTAATGTACTCTGTAGCAATTTTCAGCCATGGTTAAAATTAATGGTCCTTTATAGTATGTGCAATCTAGTCAGAGAGAGAGCAGAGAGCTCGATTTTCTTTTAAGGTGGAGATAGGCCCCTGTCTACAAGACTTGTGCTACAACTGCACAAGCTACATCCCTGATCAATCACGATCCCCCTCCCCATGATTGTTTTTTTTTTTGTTTTGTTTTTTTTTTTTTGTTCTGGGCCAAAAAGCCCAGGATGTGGAAATACTGACGTCCTGGGGAAAAAAAAGAAGATATTGCCGATGCTCATTTAAACATATGTACTCGGCATCAGTTTGGGTCCCACAGAAATTAATAAGATTCATTGATGGATTTATCATGATCAGTTCCTTTGTCTAATAAAACAAAGTTATAGAAAATAAAAAAACAACTTAAGTTGGACCTTTAGTGTGCTTTAAGAAATGCATGATTGAATCTCAATTAGTATGCTAATAAGCATAAGGAAATTATAAACATTACTACAAATATGTTGCTTGTTTTAAAGTCCCAAAATCATAAAACAGAGCCAATTTCCCTCCACTTTTGACATCCTACAATCTCTTGTCTACATATTTATAAGAAAAGTAATTTAACAGACTACACGTAAGCCACAACCAAATTTAGAACAGTCTTTTTATTACCTTATGTAATAAAGATTTTTTTTTTTCATTTTTGTACAACATACATTAATTTGTGTATCAGATGTTAAGGGATATGAAGATGAAGAAAAAATTTGGTGACATCACAATATCTTACAACAATACACAATTAGGAGTCTGAATTTGTTCAATTTCTCGGTGTATAGCAAGGGTGGATAGCAAAGGCACACATAGGTTTATGTAAAACAAGATAAAATCTGATTAAAATATATCCAAAGATAGAAGGAAAAAATAGACACTTATGTAAAAAAAAAAAAAAAAACTATGTTCAAATGTTTCCGTCAGTCTTAGCATTGGGGAGAAAGTAGTATATTTCGTAATTTTTTGCCATATTTAATTCCATTTAAACTTTTTCGTGCCTATATAAATTTACATGTAAATTCATTAGCATACTTTTAATTAGGGATGAGCGAAACTTCGCATAAAACTTAGTTAGAATACTGTACGGAGTGAGAGCTCCGTACAGTATTAGAATGTATTAGCTCCTATGTTCACAAAGTCACACGAGACTTTGGATAATAACTTCAGAAATTAATTTCTACTGTAAAAAACCTATACAGTTTGGTTCCAAGTTACCACTTGAACCGAAACAGAGTTCGGTAAAAGATTTTTTACAGTAGAAATTATTTTCTGAAGTTACTACCCGAAGTCTCGCGAGACTTCGCGAAGTAATAACTTCGGCTTATAGGAGACAATACATTCTAATATTGTACAGAGCCCTCGCTCTATACAGTATTGTAACAAAGTTTTATGCGAATCGACTTTGGATGTTTCATCCGAAGTCGATTCGCTTATCCCTACTTTTAATGTTATCTATAACGTCCTTGCTAAAATGTGGCCTAGTTTAGTCATACAATAGGTGTGGCCAGTCATCTAGGCATTTAAGGTTTTTGTAATAAGTTTTTGTTCAAAAAACAAATAAAAGTTAAACTTTGATTCGGTCATGCACCAGCTTAAAAGATTATTTAGCATTGGGGAGACAGAGGGGATGAAGAACGAGCAAACTGATAGCTTGCCTGGTGGATTTTACTGTGAACAGCTTTCTGCTGCTTGCTATGTACTGTAAAACATAGAAGCTCCAGAAGCCAAACCATTTTCTTAAAAAAAAAAAAAAAAAAAAAAAAAAAAATACAATTTTTTTGTATGTTAATAAAGTTATGTATGCTTATGGTTTTACTTGCTGGCCATATTCTTGATTTTATAAAAGAGCAGCATACTGTCACATTTACTTTTCCTACCACATATATTTCTTGATGCAAACATTCTTCAATCCATGTATGAAGCCTAACCTACCTTATACAGTATACACATACAGTAATATCACATCCTGATTCTTCAGTCATTTGTAAGATACCATAATGTTATCCATTTATTACAGTAATTGCTACCTTTTTCTACATTATCACATTAATCTAGCTTTTCCTTGCTCCTTTTTTCTTTCCTAATGCTTTGCAGCATGCATAAAGATGACCCCCCACCACCACCACCACACTAGGGTAGCTGTGTAAACAAATTGTCTAGGATCAGACATATATCTCTGCCAAATTGAGGATCATCAATAAAATGTTCCAGTAGGTAAACAGGAATAAATACAAGTAAAGTGAATATAACATGCTGAAGATCATGTTAATAGAGTCATAACAACCTGATGGACATTAAAGGAACTTCGGGAAACAGAAAGTACATATTGTTCATCCAGATAAGGAAATGAAATGATATGCAACCACCCTTGTTATACACAATGTTCTAAACCATCTTGATTTTCTAAAAATCACACTCTAATGGGACTTAAAGTAACTCTTTCCAGTCAATGAAAAATAAAATCCGAAAAAAACAGGTATAAAAGCCAACACAAAAGCATTCTCTCAGGTAAAAAAAAAAGAAAAACACAAGGTCTCCAAAGTATGATGATGTTAAAGGATCTTAATATACCCCAAAACTAAGCAAAGGGGAAAAAAATCACCAAAAGGGATTTTTTTCCAGGTAATTTCCTTCAGGATTTCCCTATTCTAGCAGTATTCGATTACAGCAGGAGCCAGCCCGCATTAAACTATCTAACCTCATTTCAGACTATACATTTATACTGTGAGTGTGGTTAGGACGGTTCTTAACGGAAGGCAGCTAGTCGCTTTCCGCATTACATCCAGTGTGCACACTAAACATGAAGACAGTACATTAGTAGATGCATTATATCACCATACTGAAATGATATGATAGTGTAGAAGGGAGAAGATTGAGAAAGGAAAATGCCACCCACAATAGTGGACATGCTGTCAGCATGATACAAGGGTGGACCGAGGACAAAATTGGCACATCCAGAATGATCACATGAATTACCAGCTGCAGTGGGGTGAGGGATGGTGGAGTTTTGTATTACCTCTACATTCTTCTCCAAATTACCATGTTATAACCTCCAACATACCCAGCAAGCACTACAAGCACTGGTCAGGAAAAGGGGGTATGGGTAAATAAATATCTGTAACTGTCAGGAGAAGGATTGGGAACTACAACTCACAAGTACACAGAACTCGGGGTGTAAGGCACAAATTTACATGTGGAAGAGAAGGTTAGTCACAGATAGAGTCTTCTCATAAACAACCTGTGAGATCAGTCTTCGTATGGTTTAAAAGCTGGCAGATTACTCATACTTCACACCATTGGTGGATTTCAGTTGTTGACTTACATGCAACATGAAATAGGATGGCACACCACAAAATAGTGCCTTCACAGAAAATAGTCACTACTGACAAGGCAATGTTGACAGCAATGGTATATGCAAAGGAGTGCAAGTCACAAAGAGGATTTTACAGATCCTACTTGAAGTAAAATTAAAATGAGATTCTGGCTTTTGAAAAAAAAATCAAAGGCCCAGCCAGTGATTTGTTCCAACGAATAAATATTCCCCTTTTAATCCTGTCCGATCTAGATGGTTCTGCAACATACTCTTAACCAGTAAGTCACAAACCCCTTCCTGGATGTGAAAGAGTTATATTTTTGAAAAATGGTGATGAAAAAGAAGGAATGGAAATGGAGAGTAAAACATAATCCAAACACAAATTTTAGAATGCCAGCTCAAAATTATTTTCCTCTGACAGTTTATTGGAAAAAATAATAATAAAATAACTCAACTACTCCAGTTAGCAGTGTCATGTTAAATAAGAATCATAAGTTCGTTGTCATTTATTTCTTTATTTTTGTCCACAAAGCTGCTCAGAAGGTGATTTGCAGGACAGTCATTTCCTTAGGAAAGACAAAATGAACAATAAATAATTGAAGTTACTATTGTTAACTGGTCACATGTTATCCATTAAAGAAGAGTAGCAGAGATCGAGAATAGCTGTGCCCAGTTTTTCGTCCATCTGCTAATCAAGTGGCTGTAACACTGATGGGCATTTCACAGTATCTGTTTGTAGTAAACGTCCGCCATTATTAAATATGCATTAGATCATCTGAAGTCATGCGTCTATAGTTCTCCTTCTTGTTGTCTGTTACTCTTCTACCCTCCACCTTGGAGTCCAGGAGGAAATTTAGGAAGTAACGTTCAACATTCAACTTTGTGCTTTTGGCTCATGAGATGTGATGTTCTGGGATAATGTCATTAACAGTGAAAACTGTTTAGATTGTGTGCAAGTCCTGCAGTTGCAAACATAAACCATACATCACATAATTTCATAAGAAAATATCTCACTTTCCTTTCCAAAGAGTCCTTAGCTTAACAATAGCCTTCTTGTAAATTGAAGTTTATTGATGAAGTTGCAGTACACTGGCTCAAAATGGCAAATTCTTTTCAGCTGGTATTCTGCTCCAATTATGTACATGCATCATTGGGCATAAGAGATGATGAAAATGAAGGTTTGGGTGGTACATCTGGCTTTAAAGAGGGAGTACGTTTCACCCCTGACCTGGGCAGTGAGTTATAGGCATTGATACTAGGCTGCCTAGTAAGAGTCACTGTCTGCCCTTGAGCAGCATTGAAATGTATAGAGTCTACTCTTTGAGGAGCAGGAGGAGGGTTATCCCCTCTACCAAAACTCTGATGTCTGGAGAGATGAGAAGAATTTGATGAATTAGTATTGTTTCTTTTGAGGGTCGATGACTGATGAGTTCTTGTGAGTGAGTTTGTAGGATAGTTTCTCTTATATTCCACACTGTATGCTGAAGCATGCATGTCAATGCGCTTGCCCATTCCATTCTGTGACATTGAAGAACTTGGAGGACCTAATGAAGCCTCTCTTTGTGGCACCTTTGGAGGTATGCTATCTAAACTGTCCACCAAGTTGACACCATGATTAGGACTTTTACTCGCAAGATGTTCTTTAATTGTTTTGTACTCCAGAGTGGAGTTCTGATTTTCAATAGAAATTTGTGCCACCTCTGTTAGTTTTGGCTGGTCTACATAATCATGTTGATAACCTTGCTGTGTTATTGGCAGTACTACTACACTTGGAATGTGGCTCGGTGATGCACGAAGAGGCAAATCAGTGGGTATAACTGGTGATGGCATAGGTGGTATGTCTTTTGTACAGGCATTGATAATGTTTTGGTTTCTTTCCCAGTCTCTGCTACCCCTGCTAGGCTTTCTCTTCTGTTGTAAAGTTGGTGTGGACTCAGGCGTTGGTAATGCTGCCAAATCAAGGTGATGTTGTTCAGCTTTAATTAACATCTTAGCGGTTGTACTTGGTGTGGCAAGTTTTCCGTTATGCATTAATGGTGTAAGAATAGCCTCTGGCTTAGGCTCCTTGCCCTGACCATCACCGAAGAGCCCACTTAACTTGCTAACACTTGCCATTGATCCTCTACGTGAAAGACTCAGGTCTTTGTCCTTCCTCTGGACTACATCCACATCTCTTCTACGATGGTCACAGATACAGTACACAATAATTCCAGAGAAGACAGCACCCATGACAAAAGCTAGAATTACAGCAATGGCCAAGAGTGTGACAGGAACAAGTTGATCATGACCTTTTAGATAACTTTCACGAATAATTCCTGCAATAAATAGAAAAAAAGAGTGTGTTAATAAAATATATATGTGATATTGACAACTTTTATTTTGTTCTGCAAAGTACTTATAGCTAATTAATACATATTTTACTTAATTTGCAATCTAAACCAAAAATATAAACATGTCAATATGTTCTTCCTCTTACAATATCTACCTATATCATGTATTAAACATATATATTGGGGGTCAGCAATGGTGAGGACCAAATTCAATTCACATTTCTAATCATGAAAAATGCACTGCAACTACACATATGTTGGCCGATCATCTAGACAGCAGAGAAAATTAATGTGTCATATTGTCATGTTTGATTAACTAAAGAAAACATAACATATACTATTCCAAGTGCCATAACAGTGACCTGGGGAGAATTTCATGTACAAAATTTAATCCTGACAGCATTGTAATTAATGTAATGAATTTTGTGCAGTATACAAATTGTCATACATTGTCAAAATAATAATTTATGTCAGAATTAGTGCAGAGTTTATAGTGGGCTATAGGTAATTGGATTATTTTATACATGAATAAACTTAACATGGTGATTGTATATAAGTAATATAAATGCACACTATATCACTATATAAAAACTATGAAGCCGACTACCAGATGCTATTGCTTCTAAAACTAATAAAACATAGATTAAATAATTATAGATTATGATGATTTCCAAGCAACATTTGAGACCATATTTAGGCCATATACTTTTGACTTCAAATATCATTATGTTTTGATGGATAAACATCTCATTGGTGATTATGAAATAACATTGTCATCTATAACTGATGAGTGGTGACATCACTCTGTCATGACTCAATTTCTTAAAAGTGACCGGAAACATTAGGATGCTATAAATTAATGGATCGTTCGAAAATAAAAATATGGACCTACCCTTACAATCCATAGTGTTCTATTTAGTGGACTATGATGTAATGCACTGCCATAATTTTGGGGTAAAGGTGTAAACAAATAATTTATGGTATTTCTATGATAAATTGTGCATATGGCCTGCACAGTATACATACTCTATAGACTAGAAGTATAGCATATACATATAACAAGAAAAATGTTGAAAAAAAATAAACTAATATAAATGGAATTTAATCATGAAAACATGATTGCTTACTGGGAGTAAGAAACATATGAAAAAAATATCAGTAATATAAAAAATATATAAGTAATTTAATCATTCTAAAGTGATTGGTTTCCCGAAGTGATTATTTTGTCTATTATTGTGTTACATAAATTTGATTATATAGTTTTTCATTCAAAGGGTGCCCATACACTTTCAATAGCTGACAAATGTTCATTCAGCCAACAGCTGCCCAGATTGGTTGAGCTTAATTGTGTTTTCAATGGGTGAGGACTGGAGAAATGGGAGAGGAGAAAGCAGCTACCAGACACCTCTGGCAGTGACTTATCTTCTGGGAGAACAAAAGGATTGGATGAAAAAAAAAATCAATTTGCCCGATCCTCCTCTCCCTCAAACATCATGTGTCTGAGAAGAGTTGGGAACTCCCCATACACATTAGATTGTTGGTGGTCCCGTCAAAAATGGCGAGTTTGACTAACAATATGCTGTTTATGAAGCCCTTAAGGCATGATTTACACAAAATGATAACTGGATGTCCTGACAACTCATATTGGTAAAATATTGGTCTGGGTAAAGGCATATTATGATAGATTGATAAAAGGAAAAGGTTTGCCTTATGATCACTGTTTGCATACAACTAGCATGGCATGGCAAATCATTATGATTACATATAGCCATGATCTATACCATCCAACATGCTTGGTCAATTCATAGCAATGGCCACTACTACAGACCTAGACTATCAGTGTGCATATGTTTTTTTCATCAGGATTCTTATCCACAAAAAGCCATCTCAGTCAAAAAAAGGAACAATATTGTCAATGAAGGAGGCTAGGTGCTCATGCTCCTAGACATTTTTCAGATACTTAATTTTTTTAGTTGTTCTTGATTGATGTCAATGAGGGTCCTAATTGTAGTTACAATAAAAATCTGACTCCTGGAATATGTCTCTTATGGTTTAAAATGATGTGTTCACCCCTGATCCTAATCAAGACTATAGTGTTATATTGCTTTTCTAATAAAAAAAAATCTGGAGGGCTGGGACAACCTTGTGAATCTACAGGTTGAAACTAAAACAGAACACCATAGTTAAATAAAAAAAATATCCATAAAGCACTGTGGAATATGCTGGAGCTATGTGAATAAATAATAATGCGTAGGAGTATTTTAACTTAAAGGGGTTGTATCTCATAAGATATGGCACAAATGTCAGATAGGTGTTGGTCAAACCTCTGGGACACGCACCTTTCTCTAGAATGGGACCCCCAAAGTGAATGAGCGTAGCACCCTCCATTCACTTTTATAGAAGCGACAAAAATAGCCAGAATCAGCTCTGCTATTTTCAGAACTCCCATCAAGATGAATTCAGAGGCGGCCAGTCTTGCATGATGTGCTCACCATTCACTTCTACGTATGCTACCAATGTGTGAGATAGGCCAACCCCTTTAAATAGATTTGATTTTTGTAATGAATTGTTATATAAATTATTAATGATGAAAGTTAATGACCCCTAAATGAATTTAAATTTACTACATATCTACCGTATCTACAATACATTATATTTGGTAAAATATCTGAATAGTGAGTAGTGTCCTGTAACTTAGGTGAGATGATTTAGGTTAATAGTTATAGTAAAAACTGCAAATAAGCCTAATGTACAAGCTAAGCCAATAAAATAAACTACTTATGCCATTCACAAACATTGTATATATTCAGTTCAAATGAGTTACCGTATATGAAACTCATGCTACTTCACCATAAGTTATAGACAATTGTTATAGGTTCTATAAAGATCTTTATTGGTGTTCTGAAATGGACCCAGTCCCCAATGTACAAGTAAACATACTCTGTGAACAAAGCCTTATCTTGACTTTCTATTTGTTTGTGAATGATATTAGTAGCAGTTTTATATGAACCACTTGTATCTTAGGTTTACAAAACCCTGTATAAAAGATAGAAAATCATAAAAACAAAAATGAAACATTTACAGTAAAATAACAAAATGGTTTGCAGTACCCACCTAATATTTCTGTGTTAGCGTTATTTGTGTGTACGGTCCCCCTTTTCTCTATGGAAAGTAGTAATGGAACAATGGAGCCGCAAGAGTCTACAAGTCATATCCTGTAGACTTCTTTCACGTTTGCGTTTAGATGCAAATAAGCTGCATTTTTAAAAGAAATTGTTCGCGTGGACGTTATAGACAAAAAGGTCTCAGTGCCAGTTGAAAAGAACGCTTAGGACGGTCCAACGTACCAGTGGATAATAGGAGCGATTGCCTTTAATGGACTAATCAGATTTAATTAGGTGCATTTAGGTTGAAAAAGTTTAGCTAACAAAAAAGACAGTTATAAAGATAGAAAAAATAGGAATAGAAGATAAGATAAGGAAAAGTCAGTGAAACTAGGAGAGGTTGAAACTTGCACTTTTATTCATGTGCAGGAGTCCAACGTTTTGAAACAGAAAACGAACACACCCAAATACACCTGGAATGTTATTATTTATTTCACATTTTAATTAATTTATTTTTTTATTATATTGAAAAAAAAAAAGAAAACAAAAAGTATTTCCTTGTGATTTGGGAAAACATCTGGGTAGAGTTGGGTGTGACTTAAAATGTTTGAATTTTAAAGTAATCCTGAGAGGCATGTTCATATGTGAAATACATGGATAAGTCATAAGAAACCTGCCAATTTTGTAAGAACGTTGCCAAGACTTTATTTTATTTTTTTTTTCTGCCAAAAACAATATCAGATGATTCAGGGAATACCGAAGAATACAAAAACAAGATCATCTATGACAAAACATCATGACTGACCAGAGGAGATAAAAAAGGAGCATACGCTGGTCTCTGATTCTGGCACGCCACGTTACATCAGTCACTGCTGCTGTTTTTTTTACAATCTTAAGTGAAGAGCACAACCCGTAAGTAAATGAAAAAGAAAAGCTGATCAAATCTTATAAACCATTTGACAATAGCGTTTAACTATATTCCATAGAGGAACGTTTCTTTAGGGAGTGCAGAGGTCACTAATGCACTGGAGCTTAAAAAGGAGCGAAAAAAGGTTTCTCTTCCCGATATTCAGAGACCAGTACTGTAGGTGATGCTTTATTATTGGTATGCCCTAGAACATCAAGTAATTCCTTGTATCTAATTTAAAGTAATGTAAGTAGCATGTCAATGTAGCTTTTTACCACCGCTGACGAGCAGGTAGCTATTGGGAAGGAACAGTCTCTTCCCAATAAGTGCCGCTCAGTCCGACAGTGTAAATCAATCTTTATTGTTCACCCTGATCTGTTTTGAGTATTACAACCTATTGCTAACCCCAGTAAGAAGGGCAAGACATCTGGGTGATTCCAATAAAGAATTGCTTCAAGTCGTAATATAAACAATAGCTTCATATGATGGAGTTCATAAATTAAAATCTGAGCACTCTTAGCAAGACATCCCCTAATCTTATCGTTCAAGGGGGTGTCAAAATGTATTCTATTGATCATGCCCATTATACTGTACATGATTGACGTGTCAGTCACTACAGAGCATAGATATGATAAATAGAGATTTGTGTGAAGCTACGCAAGTGGCCAGTGGCCTCCCGGAGGTTGACAAAAGCCCTTCTGTGTCTAGTATACATTCATATACAAATACACATTCCATTCATTGAAATAGGTTGAATCCCTATGTCACAAGTACCATTTCAACATAGGGCTTCTTTTTAGAGCTTCAAATTAGCTGCAGCGATTTCTTTTAAGACCTGGCAATGCTATGACACTGAAAGACAAGATGTGCATTTGTCTGTGACTGTGGTTACCTCATTATTGGGAACTGTGTGACCAGAGTAGATACTCTGCACAATGCTAATCATCTTGATAAAAGAAAATTTGAATGTCGATCGACTGACAGATAAGGTTGGTCACGGACATGTAGTAATTGTCAGGTGAAAATTTTACCAAAAAAGTAAATTTAGTAAGACTGTTTTCCTATACGGACCCAGTTAATGTGGGGAAACTGCACAGTAAAAAATTATAACAATGAATTTTAATGTCCGAATTTTTCCCCAAAGAACATCTCACAATAATATGTAAAAGTCGAGGTTGTGAAGCCAATAAAATAGAAATAAAGTAAATAATATCCATCTCTCACATACATATGTACAATCCGCACAACCCAAACATAAATAACCCACTCTGATCACCACCCAAATCAACATGACCAAGGCAAAATGAGGAGACTATTTAAAGGGGATGTGTCATTAGAAACTGACCTATTGTTTAAACATGTTTTTGTTAGAACCATATTTTTTAGATTTTTTAAAAATGTTTTCCATTTCACTATATATATTTTAAAAATGTGTACAATTCAGAATTTTTTTGCACTGGCCACTTTGCCTTAAATGGGTCACAACGTCTTGTTCTGTACATGTAGCTTTTCAGTAGCCACTGCATTATCATCACAGGCAGACTAACAATGACACAGATAACACAGGATCTACCATTCACAATAGGTGATATCACAGCTTATCTACTCCCTCCTGACCTCTGCACAGGTCACAGAGCAAGCCTAGAAAACTCTACTATAGAAGTCAATGAGGTCAGCTCCAATTTATTGTGGTTCATGTGGCTGCTCTCAAAGAACAGGGAGTCTTGATGCATTAAACGCCTACTAGCTTAAAAAATATAAATCACATTGTTTATTGCTTAGAAAGGAAAAATAAATAAATTACTAAATGGTATGAAAACAGATCTATGTCGTGAAAAAATGATGTAAAAGTTATTCTGGAAGACCAACAAATAAAAAAAGGTATTTTTGTTGATGTCATGCCATGCTTTTATTGCCACTTGACTCCATTAGACCTTTTCCTCTAAGTATCTTACATGACCTGGTGAATAGTTACCACTTCAGTTGTGTTAAAAAAAAATATATGCTATAGACACAGTAATAAACATGAATAAAAGGAAAACTTTGACAGCTCTCTTAAAGAAATTGCAGGCCTTGATACAGCCTATGGGCGGAGGTTCGACAACAAATATATCAATCGTTAAATCTCATTTCTGAGACTGAGAATACTCAGGTTAAAATAACATGTTATCAGATGGATATAAGCTAAATGCCGAAGAGTGAATTTACTGCTAAACCACAGCATTGTACTGTAAAATTTCACTGTGGTGTGTTAATGATCTGAGGTTAAGCAGATATACAGTACTAAAGAGGCTACTCGGGCTGCTGAATTCAAACACTACTTAAGAAACTAGCTGACTTTATACCTTACTTAATACTCTATGAGCCAGAGCATCCAGTCAAAAATGTGCTGAGCTTGCCGAAATCTTGACAAATGAATGCGCTCAACTGTGCGCTGCTCAGGTTCTGAACATTTTCTGTGCATGTACATAAGGACACATGATAGCAGTGTGATTTTTTGGGAGATTGTAAAAGAAAGCTCTGGTATTATTAGGATTCTGAGCAAGAATGTATCATCTCCCTGATACTAATGCTGAAAAACCCTGCAATTCGATGAAAGAATGCAGAAAACAGGTCAACTCCCTCTTAGAAGCATTAATCATTAACAACAGGGGACATTTACTTGGCGCTAACACAATGTTCTGATTGCACAAAGCCAAATCTTTCTAACTGTATAGATTGATATTTCAGTATGAAAAGGAGATTGATAGTTAAATTGCAGATTGATCCTACATAAAAGAACTGTGTGTGATAGTCCAAATCTGGTAACACCAATATGTATCATTTCGCATAGCAGCAATATCCTTAGTATATTTCAAGTAGAACCTAGAAAATATAAAAGCAGCTATTTTGTGTGACCTGTATGCCAATAATTTGGATAGTTGTATTGTAGGAAAAGAGTAGTCTGATGCAGAGTTTCACACTAGCACTTGTTACATTCGGCAGACTGTTCCAGCAGGGAAAAGCCTGCCGGCTCTCTCTGTATCCAGCATTGCTGGAAGCTACAGTGTTGTAGTCCGGTCCCATTAACTGTAATGGGGACAGGTGGAGATTCTACCTCAGCCTGGAAAATATGCTAAGAATCGTCCAAATACCATTTGTCCAGCCGATACTCTGCATATTTGCCAGGTTGAGGCCGGATCTCTGCTGGTCCCCATTATAGTTAATGGGGTTGGACTTCAACACTGTAGCTTACAGCAATGCTGGATACAGAGAGCCTTAAATGGAGAGGGGAGCCTCAGCTCGGGTAAAATATTTCTATGACTGTGTGAGATCATGTGGGACTGGCGGGTTACACTAATCCTACAAGATGGGATAAAAATCAGGCCCTACTGTCCATGTGTTGGGCTTGCGAGTGTGATCTTATTAACTGGAACAAAGAGGCAAACTCCTATTTTTATTTTTGTGTGTCATCTTTTACATATAGCCCTATCACTTATTTCAGCTTAAATCAAGCTGAAAATAATATTTTCTCTAAGGCATTGGTAGTGACTACAACACAGTTAGGCTAGGTTTACATCTGAGGTGGAACAGAATGAATTGAAAGAAAAAACAAATTTTGCTGCAGATCTGGACAAAGCTTTAACATCATTGAAAATTAATTCAAGCAACCAAAAGGATAAAAAAATATACATATGAATAAATAAAAAACAACTGATCTTTCCATTCAATGAATGGGACAAGCAGTTGTAATTACACTGTGCTGATGCTGCAGAGCAGACTGTGTACAGGTGATTTTGAAGAGGAAGCTACACTTACACAAGCCCCAGTACCTCTTCAAACAGCTGACTGGCAGATCTGATATTGATGACCTATTCTGAGGATAAGTCATCAATAACTTAGTACTGCACAACCCGTTAAGTATTGTGAATGCTGATCAGGGGCAGATTGGCCATAGACCTTACAGGGAAATCTCCCAGTGGGCCGAGCCCTCCTCATGGCCAGCCAGTGGAAGTTTTTGGGGATGTATTTTGTACTGCTGGCAGTATATTGTGACAGACTGTGGTATTTGGCTGTGTTGGGGTGCTATAATGTGCCACAATATGGACCCCGGCCTTTTTTTTTTCCAGGGCCACTTTAAGTTGCCAGTCCGCCCCTGATGCTGATACAAGCAGCACTGACATTTACAGATGGCAAGTGGTAATAGACAATTGACCACAAATCAGTAAATTCTGCATAAAAATGCAGCAAAAAATATTTGTCTGCATCACATTGCCCTGGGTAAACGAGGATATATGAGGATGAATAATCATAGTAGCCACTGTTCATCCCCATGCCGAAGGGATGATTACATAATGTATGTAAATGCAACTAAGAAGGAAATGATCAGGAATGAAAAATTAATTCCAGATCATTGCCCTGTGTATTGGCTCATATAAAATGGGCCCTTAAAAGGCTTTTACGTAGTCCGATAATCGGGAGAACAAGTGTTCACAAGAACACTTTCTCCTGATCATTGGCCCATGAAAACATGATACTTGTTTTGTTAGCTGACCACAAGAGGATCTATAAATCATTGTTGTCATCAGCACATTTGTCCATGGAAATAGAGAATCTACTGCTAACAATATGCAACCATATGGGGACCGATCGAGCATTTTGCAGAAGTTCATGTAAAAAGCCCTTTAAAGGAGCACAGATCAACTTGTTATATCGTCAACCGATGCTCAATCCAAGGCTGAAATGGACCAGGGTAAAAGTATGCGAAGTATATGGATTGTAAAGGGGTTGTCTCATGTCAGCAAATGGCATTTATCATGTAGATAAAGTTAATACAAAGCACTTACTAATGTATTATGATTGTCCATATTGTCTCCTTTGCTGATTTGATTCATTTTTCCATAACATTATACACTGCTCGTTTCCAGAGGTCACATTTATGCAATTTGTATGTTCTAAAGACAGTTATCACTGGTAATTTTCTCTGCCACAGAGAAACATGGTTAAGTAAGATTGCCTCTGATCAGTCTTTCGATGTAGTGTGTATAAGCTGTTGGCAGCGTTTCCAAGCGAGATGCCAGAATGTGTGTTCTGATAGATCTCTTACGGTCCTTGAGACTCAAAAATTGTACACTTAAAGGGGTTGTCTCACTTTAGAAAATGGCATTGATCATGTAGACAAAGTTAATACAAGGCACTTACTAATGTATTATGATTGTCCATATTGTCTCCTTTGCTGATTTGATTCATTTTTCTATAACAGCAATCCAGCTGTGGTGGTCTATAGGAAAATGCACCTTTTTCTATAGTGTAGAAGCACGGCCACCACTGATGGTGGCCGTGCTTGTACACTATGGAACCATGGAAACGAGCAGTGTATAATGTGATGGAAAAATGAATCAAACCAGCAAAGGAGACGATATGGACCATCACAATACATTAGTAAGTGCCTTGTATTAACTTTGTCTACATGATCAATGCCATTTTCTAAAGTGAGACAACCCCTTTAAGTGTACAATTTTGAGTGTCAAGGACCGCAAGAGATCTATCAGAACACACATTCTGGCATCTCGCTTGGAAACGCTGCCAACAGCTTATACACACTACATCGAAAGACTGATCAGAGGCAATCTTACTTAACCATGTTTCTCTGTGGCAGAGAAAATTACCAGTGATAACTGTCTTTAGAACATACAAATTGCATAAATGTATATTTAACACAGCCAAATGACAGTACAATTTGTCTGGAAAAAGTAAAGTGTAATTTCCTTGAATCTGTACTCTACAGCGATATTATTCCAGTGAAATCCAATTCGTGTTGAGAAAATTGATGCAGTCATAAAGGCCAAATCAGGTATAGTGATGAATGGGTTAGTCATCCTTGTGGTGTTTGTTCCAATTGAGCAACTTTTAAAGGGGTTGTCCAGGATTTTTTTAATGCTCCCTGCTCCCAGTGGGACCCGAAAAGAGAGCTATACTTAACTACTCCCTGTCACTCCCTTTGGGCTCCGTGACTCCCTGTCTTCAATAAACCTTCCATCCCCACATGTAAACTTCCTCCACGGTATGGATGAAGTGCCCTGTTGCAGCTAATGACTGGCCTCAGTGCTGACTTACTCCCAAGTGGCATGTGACCCAGCGGTGACATGCTGCTTGGGGACATGTCACTGCTGAGGTCAGTCATTGGCTGCAGCGGCGCAAGTGACCCTGTCCATGCAGGAAGTTTACATGTAGGGACAGGAAGGGGAGCCACTGAACCCAAACGGAGCGGTGAGGAGCAGATAAGTATAGCTTTCTTCAGAGGTCCTGGATAATCCACCGCTAAGATATAGTCACACATGGCGGAATTGTAGCAGAAATTCTGTCCCATACATGTGAATGGAGTGGGTTACTGCAATATGTGCAGAGTCCTTCAAACCCCTTTCACATATCTGGGACAATTACAGACACATTTTCCATGTGTGAATATACCCTTACTTGGCAGAAATACCTTATGAAATCTAATCTACTTTGAGTAAGCCTCTCACATTGCCATATTACGTACATCTACAATTCCACAATGCCAAACTGCTTCATTTGCTTCCTGACCCTGTTAGCTCCATACTGAAATTCATTCTCCAACACTTGTGGCTTCAACCTGTTCTGCTAATCACTGGGCACTGTTAGCTAAATGCAAGACCAATTGGAACCATTTGAAAAAAAGTATTTGAAGAAGCCGTCTTCACTTTAGTGCTTAGACAGTAATGTGAAACAGATGGTATTGTATGAAACTTAAGCATTGGCAAATGGACGTGGAATGCCATAAATTAGAGACAAGATTTTTTCACGAAGCTACTAATTAGTTGCAAACTTCCAATAATGGAGCGTGTTGCAGCCAGTAAGGTTTGCATGCAGTGGGTGTTAAAGCTATTTTCAGCGTTTCATCTTCAGGCAAAGCTTCACTGGGATGAATGTGATTCAGCCCACTTGCCTTCCTACCACCTCTAGATATCATTTGCCTGTAATGCCAATAATGATCTGCACAGCAGAGATATTTCTGTGAAATTGTATTTCGCATTTTGATATTCTTCATTCACGCGATTCCACGCAAGTGTTAGCACTAAGAAGCCTGTTGTATTTGGAGAGCAAAGTCGTCTTGATGCCAGACTCATAACACAATTACAGGAAACATGCGGAGAATTAGGTAATATAGTCCCAGATGTATATAGCATGAGTCTGTGCTGAGGCCTCTGATGAAATATGCATTAGTCTATTACTGCAATGGAGAAAACAGCTTTAAAATGTTTAATTCAAAGACTATATGGCCGCTTCACATTCAAAGCAAGGCAAAAATGAATAATAAAAAAGAGAGATCAATTAGCTTTTTTTTCTACAAATAGCGCCTCTCTTGTATTCCATCCCAATCCTATCCTGCAGTATTAGGCACCTCCCATGGATAAGAATAGGGTCATATTATTAGTCTCATACAAGTTCTTTAAAGGGGTATTCCCATTTGGGACATTGATGGAACATGGAGCCCATGAATGGAGCCCATTAAGGGAAGAGAGACAGCAGCTGCACGCATGGCTACCCTCTGTTCACCACCATGGGGGATCCCAAAATAGCTGAATGATGGCAGAACTATTTCCTGCAGCCCCATAGCGGTGAATGGAGAGCTGTCTACACTTGCATGGTGTGCTCTCCATTTACTCTTATGAGACTCTTGAAAATAGCCGAGTGCGGAATTCCCATAGCAATCAATGGAGAGCAGGCTGCACATGCGTGGTGTGATTTCCTTCCCTTTGGGGGCCACATTCTGGAAATAGGAGCGGATCCCAGAGGTGGGACCCCCACCTATTTGACATTGATGGCATATCTTAGTGATATGCCATCAATGTCCCAGATGGAAATACCTCCAAGGTTAAAACCGCAATCTCCTAATATCTAAATGCCATTAAAGCAAATCTTCTACATTCTGTGTAGATCCATTAAAAGGCATTTGACCGGTTTATACCAGTCTACAGTAGGTTACATGTTAACCTGTGAGCTGCTGCTCTAAATAGGATTTGGAACAAGACCACACTGAATTTCTTACTTTAAGTCCCTAATTTTAGGGATGTCTTTTGGTTCAATATGAGTACTCTTTACAACCCACATTAAGAGAAAATTGTGCAATGTATTATTTAGGTGCTTCAAACCTTCACCTGGAGACAGAAAGCAAGCTGAAGGTCTAGAGGAGGATTTTTTAAAGCTTGGTTTACCAAGCACTGGGACAAATGAATCATCCGGTGTCCTCTGTGAATACTCCATTACTACATAAATAAAGTTGATGCCTCTCGAAAGTCTCAAGTGTCTGCTTGACAAACCAGATATAGCGATATAGCTGTAGTAGCCTGAAGATGCATAATACAGACATAGGGGAATAATTATTATTTTCTTGGGACAATTTTCTGTGTAAAAAGTTGCAAATACTGTGTTTGTGACTTTTTATACTTTTTGTTTATTCAAATTTTGTTGCAAGTGGTGTTTTTACACCACCCTCTCCACTTTCCGAAAAGACATTGTGGCAAGGGAGGGGGCCAGTGGACCAGACAGTAATGACGTAGCCACACATGCCCAGCGTGATCATGTAGTGATGTCATCACACTCGCCACACGTCCTTTGGCTGGTTAAAATTCAGTATAATTTTTTTTAACACCCTGATTAACCCCTGAACAGCTTAATTTGAGTCACAGATGCCACGATCAGCACTGAATGCAGCATTGGAGGGGTTTAATGATGGGGGGAGGGTGGCAATTGCTGTTCCCTATCATTGCACCCACTCTATTCAATGAAAAATATTTAGTAATGAATCAAATTTCTTGTTGAATTTCAGTGAAGCTGCCAAATCGAATTTTTCAAAACTTTGCTCATCTCTATAAATAATGTCACCAATCTGTATGAATGCTATAATATCGCATCCTATCATGATATGGTGCCAGCTGTGACTCCATTTCATGAGGCCAAGTGGAGCTTTTACCAGCTTGCTAAAAAAAATTGTATTGACCAGTTGGCATCTCTATCGCAGACAGCTGGTAATCACTGGAGGAATAATAATGATGGATACTTGGCTTATCTGGCAAGGAGACACTTAAACCTAAACAGGGCTACCCCAGAATGTGTTGACAGCAAAGCCACTTCTCATGCTGTCTTATCCATATAGACCTATATAACAGTCATTACCACCTTCTCCCTTTCAGATGGAAATGTGCCATTAAGAATGAGGGCATCTGATCCTCAAGTGTCGCAAGGTCCACGACGAGAGTTCTGCAAACAGATGCTTCTTCTCAAAAACTTATCAGATCTCACTCGAGCCCTTGGACTGAATTCTCTCTGCTGACTGCACTGTTTTGCATCTGGGAAATAGAATAATATGTGCATATGCTAAGCACGTCTGCCTTTTGGGTATACGGATACAATGTCCTTGTAGGAAAGTGGATCACATCGCCTTCATCAATTTAAACCCTATTTGCAGAATCTTAGTTGACAAAGAAACACTGTTTCTCAGCACGTAATAAGGTTACCACAATACGGGCACAGTATGACAATGGTGACTGTGTTATGTATGGAGGTGTAAAGCTTTCTGGAAATAAAAATATATAGGTCTTTAAACAGAAAGGTAACGGAAAAACAGCAGGTCTCGTTTTTACTGAATGGAAAGCTGGAGACTTTCCTGACTTTGCTGGTATCCATTTCAGTTTGGAGAGACATCTGCTTCCTGAAATATTTATCAGTATTATCACAGGTGCCTGAGCCGGGCAGTTCACTGATAGACGAACAGGACACTGCAGCTGACTATCAGCATGTGTGAACAGCACCATTTGGCAGCCATTTTTATTTCACTAACAATAACAATGGATTATAACCCACCATATGGACGCTCCAAACATGATTATAATAGACAGTATATACTTTACTTCATGTTTAGGAGTGAATGAGCCCCATGGGTATTACCAAAATTGTTCCATGTCAGTTTCTCTTTGGAGGAGAACATGGTAACATGACCATTGGCAGTTCCTTCCCTAAAATTACATGTCATGCACACAGCTGTGTCCTGTGAAGTTGGGTCCTGTGGAATAGGTGTAGCCCTTTGGAGGAACTTTATGTCAGCTATTTCACATTATTATAGAGCAGTGACTTAGATAGAAATGACTGGGTCCCACAGGAAATTTTAGAACGGGGTCGCCCCCAGCAACTTCTTTGCAACCCCCTCACCCTGTGCATCCCCCACTCTTGCGACTAGTCGAGATTGCTATCCCAGACCAGGCCCAGCAGTTGCTCCATCCATCTCTTACACATATATACTGTATGTCATCTCACTGTATAATACTGTCACTGTATATAATCATTATGTAATACTGTTGAAGGGGCCCTGACAATGAAATCTTTTAGTTCTCCTCCTGGACGGGCCCTATCTGAGTAAGGTGCCCCATAGCAGCCGCTTCACCTGTATCCACTATAACTATGGCCCTGCTATATAGTACTCACATCCAAATAAGAAACTGATTTCTTCTACCATGTTACTATTGGAATCATGCCCTTTGGGAGAGTACTGATTGGTGGGGAAATCAGGTTCTCTGCTGAAGATGATGCTGCCACAATACAGTGAAGATCTTTTCTAGTCATATGATATATGAGATTAGAAAAAAGGATTGCTTTTGTTTTCCAGAAACAACACAATTTGTCAATAGGCTGTGCTTGGTATTGCAGTTGAACACTATTCAATGGGGCAGAGATGCAATACCAGACATGACCTATAGACAAATGTGGCACTGTTTCTGGCAAAAAAACAGTTTTTGCAGTTTCCGATTGCCTCTCAAACCAGTTTTCCAACACGTTTTCTGCATAGGTCATCATTATCTGATCAGTCGGGTTCGATCATTTGGACCCACACTGATCAGGTATTTGAGAAGGCACTGGCACTCCCATGAGTGCTGCAGCCTTCTCATAGCTTACCCTAGGCCAGTGACGTCATGTTCATTGGTCTAGACGCAGGTCATCCCTGTTCAAGTGAATGGGGCTAAGCTGCGATACCAAGCACAGCTACTATGCAATGTGTAAGCTGCGACAAGGCTGTGGCGCTCATAGGATTGCTGTTGCCTTCTCAAACAACTGATTGGCAGGTGTCCTTGAGTTAGAAAGAGTTGGAAGACCCCTTTAAAAAATTGTCGCTAAGTATATGGGCGCCTGAAGTATATTATATGATCGATCACTTGGATGAAAGCGTTTGGACTTTTAGACAAAGCATTTAGACAATTTGATTAGTAACCATTAAAATTAGACTTGTCAGATCTGTTTCCGGGTGCCCTCTTGTTAATTAGTTGCAAATTGACATCCATGGGTTTATTTCCTTCTCACTATGCAGAGGTTCATTATTTTTGAAATTAAGAGACATGGTTTTGAAGACAGTTTTCATAGACAGTGTGAAAAATATAAAAAATGGGGGTAATCAAACATGACTGGTAGGAATGTGCCAACTTGTAAGTCATAACATTGCCAGGAAGGATAATGTCTCATCAGCACTACAGACATGGAAAGAAATACCATTGTGCCAGCAAAATGCCAACATCAGAATGCTTCTATATGAGTATGAAACGGGAATCATAAAAGTGGCACATTACCTTTTACATTTCAGGCATTTTGTTACAGGGGTTATTGAGTTCAGATAAAAAAAAATTCAGATACTATTCTTGGAAAATTTTAGCTAATAGTTGGGTGGACCCATATAGGGTCCTCATGTATTAACCAGAACAAGGAGCAGTCACAAACAGTGTCTCATTTTCTGGAGGACCCAGGAGATCGGTTACTGATGTCAATGGCCACTGCACAATGCTTCGTTCCTCATATGGTGGCATTGACAAAAACCTGATTGGCACTTACAAAAAAATGGACTCTTCTAACAAAACACTCCTTTAAGTCTATGCAACCGAATCCATAAGTAATGCTGAACATCTTAAGCTGAATTAACATAAAATATATAAAAGTCCTCTACTGTAAACCAGGTTAGTGGGTTAGTACTGGACACGTGCTAGGTAGAAATTCACAATGAAAGGACATTTATAGAAACCTACAGTAAAATAGATATTTTTTTTAAATTAAGGGGGTTTTCAAGGAGTAGAATATTGACCTATGCTCAGGATAGGTCATCAATATCTGATCAGTGGAGTTCCAACTCTCGGTATACCTAATGATCAGCTATTTTAAGAGGTCAAGGCACTCACACTTTGGCCTCCTCTCAGCATACCAAGCACAGTGCCGAACATTGTATAGCGGATGTGCTTGATATTGCAGCCCAGGTCCATTTACTTGAATGGAACTGAGCTGCACATAGGCCAGTGATGGGTGAACGTGATGTCTCTGGCCTAGGAAGAGGCTGCAGTGCTCACAGGAGAATTTTAGTCTCTTCAAACAAGTGATCATTGGGGGTGGCGGGAGACAGACCGGAGCTGAACAGATACTGATGACCTATCCTGAGGATAGGCCATAAATATTAGACTTCCAGAAAACCTCTTTAAAAATGGGAGGTGAAAATGGATGGCAACGATGTTGCTTTTCTTCCTTTCTTCCTTTTTATGTTTTTTAGCCATTTAAGTCATGATTACCTAGAGCCGTTCTGAGCACATTTTATATATTCTATTCACCAATCTATACACATAGATATATACATATACTATGCTTTAAGAAACACATTACATTCTCCCCTAGTTCCCCGGGTGGGATGTGTCAACTGCGCTGAAAAGTATGCAAATGTGAAAATTACCATTTTCACATGTTATATCACAGTGCAAGAGCTAATTTATGTAAATACAGCACAACTCTGACGAGTCTACTTATCAGCACTGCATCCACATGTTTACCCCTGATAAATATTCTTGGGCAAACATTGATTTAAGCATGTCATCTTACATTGTGTAATGCTAATGCATGAGTTGAAATGAGATGTCCTATTTTATTAAGAGAGTTGAGCACATCAAAACCAGGGGAGTGATCCTTTGTGTCACAACATTGGAAACATTGACTGCGTCGTCAACACAAAGACCAGTTACTTCCTTCTAAAAGCTGTTTAACACAAAAACTAATGGGCCTGGACATGTACATTAACTGCTGTGGGTAATAAATGCCTGAAAAGAAGATGTCTCAAAATGTGGTGAGGCACTCAGAATTCGAGACCTGACAGAGTATAGTCTTGAAGAAATATCCTGTACATGCATCACATTCTGCTATCAATCATTTCAGCCACTTGACAAACAATTGCAATAACGTACACAATAATTTGACCTTAGGTGGGCACTGTTCTGGCAAGGTCTGTCCTAGAAATGTAACTTACAGGGTAAAAGCGTCTTAAGACTGCCCGATGTCTGAGCAGATTTGGCATGGTCTCCCGGTGTCACCAATTACCTAATAAATTAGCGAAACACTGGTTCATCAGGTAGTATGATCTTTAGTGTGGACACCTAAATTATCATTTGCCAGCATCAGATAATATGTTGCTGCCAGCAAGCAATGATTCTGTATGGGGACAAGCGATGGCATTAGCGAATCTGTGGACATGCAAATGCAGCTTTCTCCTTCACTAACGAGCAGGCGATTGTCAGAAAGGAACGCTTCCTTCCCAATAATCGTCTGCTCCATTGAACAGCGTAAAGGGCCTTAACTTGTATTTATTCCAGTGTATCATAATGCACATAACTGGTTATTCCTGAATGGTTTATTCCTCTGTTATTGGAAAAAGCAAAATGATGCTATGTAAATGGAAAAGATTACATGTTTCTGATGTGAGACATTTCCTCTCATCTACCAGTCTACTGATCACTATACCTTTCTATACCTCTCTGCTGACTGCTTGTATGGATTATATAATAATCAATGGGACAAATAGAGTATAGAATTGTTTTAATCACTGGAAGTGGATGGCCTATGACATTGCATGAATGTTTCTTCTGAGCACAAACATGGTATGAGCCTGGATCTAAAACTAAGTTGTCCCAGCTGGACAAACGCTTCTCAGAATTAACCCACCGATGTAATTAACTAATTACCATGTGTCCTGTTTCTCTGGCCCTGTGCAATCAGCTGTGAAAGCTCTGTACAACCAGTCACTTACTTGCTCTGCAGTGACCTGTGTAGTATTGTAATATTACATGGTGCCCATTCATCATCATTCATTACCATATCACCAGGTTCAATCCACTAGCAGAGCAGGAGACACACTTTTTAGCAAATCTTGTGTTGGTCATACATCTTCAGAGCAGCTGAACTTACTATCCCTTCCAACTGGAGTCTGTATGTTACATAGTTACATAGTTAATACGGTTGAAAAAAGACGTAAGTCCATCAAGTTCAACCAAGGGATAGGTGGGGACGCGAATCCCAAAAGGAAATGTTCTCTCCATGTTTGCATGGATTTCCTCCTGGTACTTCAGTTTCTTCCTAAACTCCAAAAATATACAAAAGGGCATATTGGCTTCCTAAGAAATTGACCATAGCGTGTGTTGTGTGTTGAGGTTGAGTGTCTATATGGCAGCCACTGACTTCCCAGGGAGCTGTCCCAGCCACACTACTATCTCTGTACTTTGAGTCCCCGTGAGAAAAGGGCATTATAAATTTTTGTCATTGTCATGTGTTCCTAATGATGAGAGGAGAATAAGCTTCTGGCAGAGACTTTCCTCCAATGAGAACAAAGGATTAGGCAGATTGAAATTCAACTGTCCAATCCCTGAAATGATGTGGGACACACCACCATACATATAAATCCACTGACTTTAGAGAATTAATATATGGACAGCAAATAAAGTGTATTGATAGGATAATATAAATAGTTATATAATTTTATAATCTCAATTGTCTACCGATTTCTTACTGTTAATTCAACTTTTTTTTTTTAAATGTCCCAAATGCCCTAAAAATAATAATAAATGTGAGCATTTAGCTAAGCATAGCAGACAAAGTCAGGAGCCCGTTCCGCTCAACTAATCCTGATACCCATGTGCTATATCAGCCTTTAGTCAAGCTCAGGGGGCACAGGCAGGAGCAGCAATGCGTGCTCCTGCCTGTACAACGCTCATTGCTACAGTGCAAAGAGTCCGTACTGCAGACGCCATTAAGATGGGTACCATGTAACCATGTGTTATGCCAAGATTAGCTGAGCAGAGCAGGCTCCTGTCTGTGCCCTCTTTGCCAAGCTAAAAGCTCACATGTACACCGAAAAGTCAGCAATCCGCAAATATAGTGCATTTAAAGCGAGGTAGAAATCAGGACTTTGAATGTCAAAAAGGCAAAATCAATTAATAAAGTACATCAGAAAAATGATTTTTAGGGCATTTGGGACATTTAAAAAAGTTAACTAAAAGTTTAGTTGCTTGCAACCACCACTGTTTATTTTTAACCTGAAACAACCCAATGTCTACCAGACTACACCATTTTTAACATTAGCATCACATGATTCATTAAAGTCCAAGCACCACATATCTCTTGCACATCAGCACATGAGATCAAAATGAGTTGGATAGAGCAAAAGAGCAAAAATAAAAATTGTAAAGACGCCGTATGTTTGCATTGAACACTCCGGCCCTTTTCTTACATCTCCTCTGCCTCAAGTTTTCTGTGTGAGGGATACAAGAACTATTAGGCTAACACTACTTGTCATCTCGTCCTGCTTGTTTATTCTAAGCTCTGACCTCTGCGTTCACTAAGGAAAAGTCAGCTCCAGTAAACATCAATATAACCGACTTAGCCTAATGAAAGAGAACTCCAGACAGAATGCCCCAAGGAAAGTCAGCATTCAATCAGTGTATTTACCACTCTGATGAACATATCTTGGGGGGTGGTTTATCAAAAGTTTAAACTTTTGATTTTGCACTGGGGCAGAAAACCCATAAGCGCCAATAAAAATAGTCCATTACATCCATTAGCCTTGATGGAAAAAGAAGGCACAGTGGAAATGGAGCATGTGATGAAAACTAACACCGGGCATTTAGAATGGGAATGGATAGGGCTATGTAAGCAAAGTCCTGAGCCATTAGTCTCTGTAAGTCTATTATAGCTGAATTTCTCAATAGCGACCTACAAGAAGTTTAATTCACAAATTTAAATGCTATATTTAAAACTTTTGTGCAATTTATATATGGCCATTATTCCAATGTACTAGCCAATATATCTGCTACAGTCGCTTAGTTTAGCATTAGTAATGAAAAAATAATGGTGTAATTAAAAATAATACTTTCCTAACCTAAAATTCAATTTTTCATAGCCAATTTATTTGACAGATTCTTATTTTATATATTTAGTTTACATTACAATGGCAAATCCGACTTTTCTGTTCATTTGGGCAACCCTCCAGTAGGAATTTTCCAATACATCTGCAGAGCATTAATTCTTATCATGTCATTGGACAGGAACAGGTTTCCTCTCCCTGAGAACATTTCCATTTCCTCAGCCAGTGATCTCAGAACACTTGTGATATCTTCATAAAGAATGACAGATGTCTATGCATGTATACAGATGTGTCCACCCTTACTTTTTCTTCAGTTTAATTAAGGACTTCAAAAAACAAATGTGATGTAATATAGCAAAATGCTAGCAAGACAACTGACAGGCTAAAATTAAAATCCCAATCCTTGGGTGGCCACACATAAACTTAAAGAGAATAGAAATCTTTTATGTTTTTTTGTTTTTTTTTAAGCTGGCAATCTCACATCTCAGTATATATAGCACCAAGAGCAAAGGTAAAGAATCTGTAGGTTAATCTATAATATGTGTAATATATAGCGCTGTCTGGACATGGGTGTATAAACTGCTTTTGATTGGACTTGTTTCACAAAAGATTCATGTTTCCCATAGTTGGCAATCAATATTTAGGTATTACAGGACTAATTTATTTAATCTTAGATTTTTTTTTCATAAAAAAAGATTTATAAATTGATATTTACAGCTTTAATTAGTATAGAGTGAAGTCTCAACAAAATACCCTCTGGGGAGGATCACCCCCTTATCTAGGCCATATGCAAACTGGCCATCTTCTTTGAGAACGGAAATCCATCCCCTTGGGAGACCACTTTTCAACTTGTCTCAAAGGTTTCACTGTATTTTTCTCAAGTGTCCTACATTATACTTGTTTAAGCTCCTGGTCCGTTATATCAACTCTCTAATGTAAATTAAGCTATCAATTACATACAATCAGTAGGCACATAGCAAACAATATATACAATAACAATAACCTTGCACCAAACATCTAATAAGAAGTCTAGATCTTACAGATGAGTGAATTGATTTGTGAGAATCGAAATTTGACTTAGGCTTCTTTCACACTAGCGGCAGCACGGATCCGGCACCTAAAGGGTGCCGACGGATCCGTACTGCCGCTGATACATGTGTGGAGCCGGAGCAGCGCTCCGGCCCCACACATGTTGACACAGACACAGAGAACATACATACACACACATACACACAAACACATACATACTTACATACTCCAGCCAGGGACGCCGGCAGCATGTCTTCACGCGCCTCCTGCGCGCAGTGATGATGATTCCCCACAGCACCCTCTGCTGGGCGCAGTGGGGAAACGTCATAGCTGCGCGCAGGAGGCGCGTGAAGACATGCTGCCGGCGTCCCTGCTTGGAGTATGTGAGTATGTATGTGTTTGTGTGTATGTGTGTGTATGTATGTTCTCTGTGTCTGTGTCAACATGTGTGGGGCCGGAGCGCTGCTCCGGCTCCACACATGTATCAGCGGCAGTACGGATCCGTCGGCACCCTTTAGGTGAGTATGTATGTATGTCTGTATGTATTTCTGTATAAGTGTAGCCGGATCCGGAATGACCACCCCATTGCAAGTCAAAGGAGGACAGATCCGGATTACTGGTGTGTCACACCAAACGGATCCGCCCCCATTGACTTGCATTGGGGGTCATTCCAGATCCATCTTGGTGCCGATGCCTGGACCGGAGAGAAAACCGCAGCATGCTGCGGTTTGTTCTCCGGTCTGAAGACGGAACGGAATGCTTTCAGGAGCATTCCGTTGTCTTCAGTTCAGTTTTGTCCCCATTGACAATGAATGGGGACAAAACTGAAGCGTTTTTTTTCCGGTATTGAGTTCCGTCATAGGGGCGTGTGAAAGTAGCCTTAAAGGGAACCTGTCACCCACACACATAAAACTGCAGCCATTACCTTATATTAGGCCTCAGTGTGATCCTAATCATGCCTTTCTTTCATTAATCTGATCCCCCAATCTTCATGAAAATGTTCTTTTATTTCCAAACAGCGCGCTCTCTGAAGTCAGCTTGATGTCAAGGGGGCCCCTCTTGCCTCTGATTGACACTCTCTTTTGTGCCAGGGACCGCGCAAGTCTCGTGCATGCGCGGTGTGCTCCTACGTGCTGCGTGATCCTGGTTCCGCCTCCTGCACTCTGCCGGCTTTCATTTATCTACTGCACAGACTCAGGCAGCTCCAGCGAGCTCGCACGTCCTCGCCTATGCACGCACGCCTGACCGCCCGCAGACCCGCCCACTCGCCCGCCCGCGGTTCCTCAGTGTAAGCGTGATCACTGGCTCCAGACGCAGGAGAAAGCAAGCCAGTGATCACGCTTCACCCCTCACCCCTGGAGCAAAAGAGGAGCCGGGATCGTGCAGCACGTAGGAGCGCACCACTCCCTGGCACAAAAGAGAATGTCAATCAGAGGCAAGAGGGGCGTGTTTTACTTGACTTGAAGCAAGAAGGCCGCTGCCCCTTGACTTCAAGCTGACTTCAGAGAGCGCGCTCTTCGGAAATAAAAGAACATTTTCATGAAGATTGGGGGATCAGATTAATGAAAGAAAGCCATGATTAGGATCACACTGAGGGCTAATATAAGGTAATGGCTGCAGTTTTATATGTGTGTGGGAGGTGACAGGTTCCCTTTAAATCACATTTCTTGGCCAATTCTGAATGAAAATGATTTTAGGAAATGTGTTCATCTCTACAAGATCTGTATAAACCACTTATTCCTTGGGAAAACTGTGCTAGTTTCCATATTATACAGTAATAAATATCATGTACCATTAAACTAGTGTCTAGATTTCAGCAAAGGGTGATTGCATATATTCTAGAAGGTTTATAGCTACAGACCAAAAAGTTAAGTCCCATTTTCCATGACAAAATATTAGAGAAGCAGAAAGACAAAAAGTGAATTGTTAGAATAAACCTGGAGTTCACGTGTGCATTTCATGAGACAATGGTCCTATTACTTGAGGCAAGGAAAGAAAAGCCTGAACTTCCAGCAGCTCACAACTGCTGCTAATTTACCAAGCTCATTAAGTTTAAGCTGGGAAGGCTACAGACACTTGGAGACATCATGACAAAAATGGAAGTTGGCAGCATTTACCTATAAGTTATAAACATCTACAGAAATGTGCAAGGAGAAAAGAGACCAGACGAGGACCAACAGGGAAGGTCATGGGAAATGCAGCTTAACGAATGAAGAAAATGAGTTCATTTTCCCTTCGCTGCATTTAAGAGTTGTTTCTGACACCCACAGGTTCGGTTAGTAAAGCTATTATACATACAAGCAGTATGTCATTACCAATAGGATAAAGCCTTGGAATATGTCACAGAGAGACTGGTTGATTCGATTCACTGGACTTAAAAGGACAGTAACACCTTTATATAACATAGACCATTCATTCTTAGCCCTTATTTGTAAAATGCTCTTCATTTGCTTAATTTTTCCAGGCATAAAGTTTGTCGTTCCATGGATGTATACATTATTATTGTAAATTGTGCTGTGGCCATAGATATAATGATGTTGATCCAACAAATTTTCCAATAGTTTTTTTCATTCATTCGGATGGGACCACAAATGAACATATATTTCCCACAAAATCATCATAATTTTATTTTTGGAGATATTGCCCTTGTCAAATGCTCCAATTATATATAGTAAACTTAGTCCTGCAATCCACAGGAAAATTTTTAACCAGATACAATTAGTGGTTTGAGGGTTCAATTAGGATTGACATAATTTTTGCTTCAACAGAAGCAAATATAGTCCTTAATGATCCAAGATATAGTTGGTTCATAAAGAAATATTGCTATAATCATCTTTTCAAGCCAACTGAAGTGCTTCACATGTAGTGGTAGTGTGCCATTTGTTTGACTATTAATTGCTATATGTTTTACATATAAAACATGTTAAAATGGTAATCTGCTGTAAAACACACACTAGCACTATGCATGAATCCAACTTCATATATTTCATAACTCTAATTGTGGGCACTCATGGGTCAATGGTTCATAGACAGTCAATGAGACATCTACCTGCCCATTGAACTTGAACCAGCTGCACTTGAGGTTAAGCTGATAACATATTAGATCCAATTTTTTGTTTTATAAGTGAAAATAGAAGAAATCATTACCAACAAGCACTTTGAAGCTCTGAGGCTGCAACTACACCTACACTTTTTATCGTACTATAAAAATCACTGTGAAATCTTTATGAAATCGATGTCCATAGGGAATGCATTGAGTAGCTTGAAAATCACTTCTAAAATGCTGCAGCCCAGTAAGTACAGCTGAAGTGATTTAATTATTAAAGATAAAATCGCTGTGATCTCAGAGCAATCTCCAAGCTACTTTTTCTTCCATAGGGTAACATGAAAATCATTAGCCAATAAAGTCACTGAAATCACGTTTAATCTCTAGCGATTAAATAGCTACAGCAGAGTCTAAAATCCAGCAATTTGGAAGCAATTTTCGAGCTACTCAATGGGCAGCAACTTCAAATACATTTTTTGTAGCTTGACGAAAAGGTCTAGTGTAGTTGTAGCCTTAAGGCCCTTTTACATAATGGTGTCAATTATCGATAATTATTCCTGATAATTATTCCTGATAATTGCCCCATGTAAATGTGTCAGCAATAGTCCATTAGCTAAAGGCATTGCTGATGTAGTCATACAAATTATTAGGGATGAGCGAATCGACTTCGGATGCTTCATCCAAAATCGATTCACATAAAACTTTGTTGTAATACTGTACGGAGCAGGAGCTCCATACAGTATTAGAATGCATTGGCTCCTATGAGCCAAAGTCATTACTTTCCAAAGTCTCGTGAGACTTTGTGTAATAACTTTGTGAATTAATTATTACTTTAAAAAACCTTGGTACCGAACTTGGGTTCAGTTCCAAGTGGTACCTTGGAACCAAATCAGAGTTCGGTATCAAGGTTTTTTACATTAATAATTAATTTACAAAGTTATTACACGAAGTCTCACGAGACTTCACAAAGTAATAACTTTGGCTCATCCGCACAGTATTACAACAAAGTTTTATGCCAGACAACTTTGGATGAAGCATCCGTAGGCGATTTTCTCATCCCTAGAAATCATCAAAGGCTGCCCAGAAGCAATGATTTTCTATGGGGATGAGTGATCGTAGCAGCATCATACAGAGGAGATTGTTGCTGCAAGTAAATGCAGCTCTCACCTCCTCTGATGAGCAGACAATTATTGGGAATGAACTGTTCATTTATCCGGTAGGCAACATATACATGGAACATTTTGTTGGATGCAACCCCATTGGCAATACTGGCCTTGCTGGTAAAGGGAAAGTTCCCCAATACAGTCTCATTCCATCCGTTAGAAGAGCAAGTTTTATGCCATAGAGTTTTAGAACCAAGAAGTTACTTTAACAAATAGTTGCTAGGAATGCATGGTGAAAATTTTAGATGTTAATGTCACTTTTAAGGAAGGAACCAAGGAGGGAGGCCAAGTACAATGGTAGCAGGAGGAGGGAGAAGGGTTAGTGAAGGAAGTGATTTTAGGTAAACTTACATATGTGAGAAACACACAAAAGTCTATGGAAAATAAAAATCACTGCACAGAAATAAAACATACACTGGAGTTGAACAATGGCAATATCTCTTGCGTGTATAGAAAATAAGAAAGGAACAGCAAGTTCACTTGACCTGCTAAATGCAGGAAGACAAGCAAGCCGTCAGCGGCAAGCAGCAAGTATGCTGCATATATGTATATATTTTTATCTGGCATAGAAATTTATTCTGTATGTGCAACAACTCCAGAGTATATTTAGCTAATTAAGCTGTGGTGTACAAATGTCACATCCCAATGAGCCAAGCAGTTTCAAGGGCCACCTAGCACATCCTTATCCTCCAGGTACCTGAGCTTGTGCATATGTCGAACATATGGATGTGACATCATCAAACCACTAGTGTCATTGCAAACCAAGCAGCAAGTGAATTAAGAATTAGTACACAAAAGGAATTCACTGTCAGCGTGAAAATGAAAGAAGACACCTTCCAAAGGAATTACACTTAATAACACCACATAGCACTTTGCAAAACAAAAAGTGAAAACAAAAACTGTAGTTGACAAAATCAAAATCATTAGCAAAAGTGAAAAAAACAAAGAAATTAAAAAAAAAAAAAAACATCAAGCATTTCACCGGATTCTGTGCAGAGCACGGTTACTCATTGTCTTCCTGTTTAATATCATTCGGGAATAAGTGCACAGACAGACAAGGAGTATTAAGCACACAAATGTGATAATGATAAAACACCCATGCGTAACCTCTGCCACCATTGTGTGAGTCCTCTTAATCTTTACATGTTGGTGTGTGGGATGCTTTCAGCTTGGTCAATATGATATACACCGTTGATGGAAGACCATCCCCCAATAGTGATAAAATATCCCAAATAAGTAATTAAAATCATTATGCAATATTACCACCTAGAAAACACTTGAATGTGCAAATGAATTCCCATAATGACTCTTCTCTATATAAGCTTTTATCCGGATAGAAAACAATGACAGAAAATCAACACATTCTTAGCCAGTCCCTGGGTTGCTTTTCTATTTGCAGTGCAAGTTTTCTGGTTCAGCACCTCGTTCATTAATCATGTCTTTCTTTAACACCCATGAGAAGCAGTTGAGCACAATGTGATATCTATTATTTGCTGTAATGACAGGAGAGAAGCATCAAGATAATGTTAAAATTAGTTCTTCGGATGATTCGGAAGAGATAATGGGCTGGTTCAGTGTGCTTTTTCTTCATGAATAGGTCAGAAACCATAAAGAGGATCTGTTCCACATTTTGTACTCTTTCACAGAAGATAATAGAATTACTCAATGCATAAGGCATTCAACATGTTTTTGTGGGTTAATAATCTGGGGGCACTACTTTAATCAGTAAGAAAACTACATTAGCCATTTTGTTCTCCTGTGCAGTCGGTGCCTAAGCATATCTCCAGTCAGGGGTTGATTGTTCTAGGTTACAGTTCAATAACTTTCATATTGTAGTCATTGCCTTTTTGTAATAAAGAAGGACATTGCCCTTTCATCCTACCAAGTGCCCTTTATGAGGTAATGTGTTTTGAAAATGGGTCACACATGGGAAGTGCTCTTAACCAAATGTTGACAGAAGTAAAGACATGGTAGTCATTATTTCCTTAAACGGATAGCCATTATCTCCTTTAATAGGTTAGAGAAGTGGGTGCATTCAATTAGTTTATAGTCATAAAACAGTTTAGGCTTAATTCTGCTATAATCTCGAATCTCGACCAAACAAATTCCACATTTGCAGTCTACTATGGATGTATAGAGGTAAATTGAATGGAATGCAAATAGAAATAGTTCTTCTGATTTTTTGGGACACCTTCCACTGGTTGCATTCTCATGGTATTTTGTTTTATGCAGCATATACTAACTAAATTATACATACTGTATAAATTCATAAAAATGAACAAAAAATAAAAGCTAAAGAAACATTTCAGGACAAAACAAACATCAACATATATTTTGAATTCAATTACATAGCCACTTATTTGAGGACCACCCGATTTGTCCATCATATTGAACTAATCCAGCTGAAAGCATCCACACCATGTAAATCACCACCCTCCCCGATTGACTTCTCATTGTACAAAAGTTTTTTCCTTTCCAAGGCCTTACCCTTTTTGTCCGGGTGATTATGGAAAGAGTCAGCCACATGGGGGTCTGTGTTCTCAGAAGAGTCATAGGTATCCTTCCAGTCCATGACCGTACCCCTATCGTAACTCTCGTGCCCTCTTGAGTGGGAAGTTGTACTGGGATCTAAGGAATTTGAGCGTTCAATTTCATCAGATACATTGTTAGCAACAGATTTTCTCATAAGTGTATGATTGATTGATGCTTTAGAACAATGCCTACATGAAACAGACATATTTTCATTATTCTGTTGTAGTTTTATGAAGGGATGTATAAAACTTATTATCACTAAAGGGTATTAGTCTCTACACAAAACTATATTATGAAGTAATGTAGCATTAGCTTTTTACCCATATACTATACATGGCAGAACCTCAATAAAAAAATTAAATTTAAAAAAATCATTATTTTCACGAAACAAATCCATGAGTCATTGTGGTGTCCTCATCTGTAAAGTCGTCCATTTGTCTATCCATTTAATCTTTGGGACTGCATGGTGACGACCAATATGGCGGCCAGTAAAGCTTCCACCAAGTCATCACCATATTTTCAGAATCCTAAATAACAGATCCACTTACTTACAGTATAATGAAAGTGAGACATAGTCAACTGATGGCATTCCGAAAACTGGGTTAAGTTCTCTGTAGGATCTTTAATACCTGCCATATTATGGACACCCAGCTTTGAAACATATATAAATCAGAAATGGCCCAATATTTTAAAGAACTCAAAGTGGGAGATTTATTAAAACCAGTGTAAAAGAAAACTAGCTTAGTTGCCCCTAGCAACTAATCAGATTCCATCTTTCATTTTTCAGAGCACCTTTGGAATCTGGTGGAATCTAATTGGTTGGTATGGACAACTAAGCCATTTCTACATCAGTTTTGATAAATCTTCCACAAAGACTTTATTCAGTTATCATTTTCTTGTTGTGGAGGGATAATTAATCTCATTTTTCAGGCCTCTTTTCTAGTTTAATTTTCCTGAATTATACTGCATTGTGATTTCATAATACAGTTTATTGTTTTTCTTGTTTGTTTTGAGTATCATTATTAAGGTTTCTCAAAAGGACGGGATGCGTAACCTGGAATTAATAATGCCTTTTGCATCCATTAAAACAACAAAGTGACAACAGCAGTTTGGCCATATTTTGTGACTTAAATCATCAATGTATCATATTAATTGGATCTTAAGAAATGGAAGAAAATGATCCTGAGCTATAATACTTCATGTTTTATGGTCTTGGAGATGCCTGTGAAATATTAATGTTCAAAGACAACATTTGCAAACTGCAGTTTTCTAATGAAGCTTTTGTATCTAGGGAAGATTTATGAAAACTAGCATAAAGGGAAACACATATGCAGTTTTAATTTAGGTTTTGAGATCAGGCAGAGGTTTTTATTTGCCCTAATTTTGATAAATATCTCCATAGCGTCTTGTATTTGGTAATCTAACATCATCCAGGTAAGTACACAATGACCTAAATAAGAGTGATGTAAAGAAATTGTAACTTCAAGCTTTATATAAGGGCCATTTGTAAAGATTATAGACTATTTAATGCACCTAGCCTTGGGTGGATGTTCTGTATAAAACATACAATTATTTGGTCAGAAACTACACCGCATCATGTATCACAGGGTGTAAGGGGTGTAAGCCTTGTCTGGGACCTCTGGCGTTTTATCTCTCCAAGAACAAAACAATGGGAAATGTTGAAAACAACATGCTCTATCCTCATCTCCCCTGACATGTGTCATCAGGATACAGTAAATGTTGAAACCCCCATACACTTTACATGGTCAACCAGTCCGGTTTGGCTGACATTAATCTAATGTGTATGATCAACTTTAGATTTGTCTCTTACAGATTGTTTTGGAGGCTATTTGCTAAGATTGGTGGTGTATTATTTTGATGTAGTATTGTTCTAGTATCTTGTTGCATTATTTCACTTTATTCAACACATGTTCAATATTCGGATTACTTTTAAATACTATTCTAGTTTCCTTCAAGTCATTTACATCATTTGAAAACAGCAAGCTTTCTACATGGATTCCCTTAAGCCATATGCATAATTACTATTTGCATTCTCTTCATTACAGTATTTAAGCTTAAAAAATTGAAGCGTGCCATGTGCATCGTCCTCGGCAAAACAGGTTAAGATAAATGAATCAGTCAATACCCGGAGCAAGCTATGCTTCTTGTGTCTGCTCGGACTATTGTGCTTTCAAACATCTGTCAGTAATGTTCCTTGTAGAGTCAATAAAATAGAAATCTTGCCACAATGAAACAATACATATTTAAGACAAATGCTACACTGTATGGCCCACTTGTGGTGTAGCTTTTTTTGCAGGTAACAAAGGGACACCCTTCCTTTTATCGATAAAGAGTCTTTGTGAGGGAACTGAGCACATTGTAAACAGTAGAGCTTGAATCTGAAAGACTATTGTGTTATGTACAGAGAAGAAAAACAACGGAACACAGCATGATACCGATTATGTGTTTGGCCATTTAAGGAGAACACAAGAAAAGTAGAAACATCTCGTGTGCCTCTCTATCTTTGTTTGAATTGTACAGAAACCACAATGGGCTCATCCCATAAGAGGCAACATTTATTATTTTATTCTGTAAGATGACACTATATGTCATGAAAAAGAACAAATTTCCAATGAAAGGTCTAAAGGTTCTCTGCTTTCGAGGAAATCATTTACCCTCTGTATGTTCCACTAGCAAGAAGCGGAGAGGGTTTCACTTTAAATTTACTCTTTGATCTTACATGTTCTTATATTACACCTTCTTAAATTTTCCTCTACTAAGAGATGAACTTAATGGTAGTGTTACTTTCCCAGCTATAATTTCCTTGAGTTAATGGTTGATATCAACCTCATAATAAATCAATGCCATATATGAGAGATTGGGCTATTATAATAATTACATGAAATCATAATCTTTATCAAGATTAGATTGATCGCTCAAATTTTATCCAGCTTAACCTGTCTACAGTGATTAGTTGCAGAATAGATAAAATCATTTCAGATGGAGTTATTTAAGGGGAACCTCCAACTATAAGATGTACTTACCCCTGTATTCCTACCTTGAAGTACTATGCCTCCATGATTTTTCATTGTCAATATTAAGAGAGATTGGGGAAGATTATCCAATATTGGTCAAAGGAAAATGGTGAAGCTAACCATAGCTACTATATGAAAATTAGAAGTTATTTTTGGTTGCTATAGGGAGTTCCTTTGCTTTTCTCATGAGCTTTTTTTTAAATGTCCCTATTGTTTCTTAATTATAGGACTTTATGTTATGTTATCTCTATATAAAGACAATATTAGAGCCAGTTTACATGTTTACCATGCACTGCATCGTGGAGCCAAGACAAACTGAACACCATGAAGATGTCCTGTGAAGATGGCATTGGGTTTACCTATAGTCAGATGTTCTCACTGAATGAAATGTTGGAGTTGTTGGTGTAGAATAATGACAAACAATGTATCCTCTAGGTATAATAATTAGGGTAGGAAAAAAATCTGTATAAAGTTATAAGATTTCAACATGCATGGACTGAATTACAATTCAGTACAATTTCTATGTCTGGATCTGTTTAATCAGATTTGCCCATAGGTGTTTGATAAGTTGAAAACATGGATAACGAAAGGAAGGAATTACATTACAGGTAAGGGGCACTGATGTTTTCTGCCGTAGACTTTCTTTTATAGTAAGTAGTGGCTCGAGGCATGCTTTACATGTATGGCAGTGAGAGCACCTAATCTCAAAGTCCTTACCAGATGTGCATTTAAAATTGGAAATAATGTATGCACTGTATATTTACTTGACATCTCTCCCGCTGTTACATGGCACAATCCAAGCACAGTAAAATCATTAAAATTGTAGCTTTCAAGGCTTGTTGGGAAGTGTTTATCAACAAGAGCTCGAAAGATGTATCTTGGATCAACACTAAAATAGATTTAGATCCTACATAATAATTAATATTTTGCTTGTTCATGCAATTGAATAGTAACAGAAAATCTCTAAAATATGACTGAAATATAATATGATATTTTAAACAACCTCTGGATTACTGAATTGGCTCAAACTAGATTTGGTTTTGTATGTTCTATGCTAATAATTGGTTCCATCACTTAAAATGGTCATCCTTACTGGCCAATGACCCAAGACATTATAGAGCAACAAGAAAGAACATGGTTATTAAAGAGTTTTCTTAAGTAAAGGCACATTGCTAGGATATACCATTAATGTTCTACTGGTGGGAGTCTAACCACTGTGACTCTTGCCAGCTTCACATGGTTTTCTCCTAGTGATCTGCCATCAATGTCTTTGCTGAGACAATCCCGTTTAATGATATATACCCTCTAAGCATTGATATGTAAGTTTGCATTTTCCAAAACATTAATATTTTTAAAATTTGACCACATGGCTGGAATAAGACTGTTAGGTTTGAGGAAAGTCAACTATTCTAGGCACACTACTATTGTACTAAGACTATTAATTCAATGGGAGTAAATATTCTACACATTATATATTAGCAACTACAGAAATCCAGTTAGATGGGGAAAGTGGAGGATGAGTAGTAATAAAGAGGAAAGGAATTTTTAGTTGTGACAATGGTCCAAGTCACCAAAATTGCCTCTTAAGTTGCCTATACATCTATAATAAACTATCTCTGCTCGGATAACTCAGGTATCTCTACTTATTCCCACATGCACATCATCTGTCAGGAGGTGGGGGGGGTAGAGTCAAGAGCTCCCCATACACATTAAAGGGGTTGTGTAGGGGGGGATAATTTATTTATTTTACTCACTTATATAGCACTGACATATTCCACAGCACTTTACAGAGATTACCAGCACTTGAGGTCTACAGTGGAGCTCAAAATCTAACTTCTCTATCAATATGTCTTTGGAGTGGGGTGGGGAAACCTGAGTACCTGAACGAAACCCAGTGCTGACCACTGTGCCACTGTCTACCACACTCTATCCTCAGGATAGGTCACCAATATTAGATTGGCGGGGGTCCTACTCCCAGGATCCCACCTGTTTGAAGAAGCCACGCTGCTTTTGCAAGTGCTGTGTGCTCTTCAAGGTTAAACTGCAAGCCAGTTAACAGTGGGGCAGTGTAATTAGAACTGTTTGTCCTATTTTAGTGAATGGGGCGATCAGTTTTAGTTACACTGCACCGTTGTTATACGCTAGATGTCGTGCAGTTAAACAGTGAAGAGGCCTCTTCAAACAGTTAATTGGTGGGGTATCGGGAGTTTGGCACCCATCAATCTGATATTGAGATACTGATGACTATCACGAGGATAGGTCATCAAAATACTAGCATTGCACAAACCCTTTAAATTGTTGGCTGGCCCCTCAGTGGATTTGGCTGATAATAATGTGTATGGGGCCTTTATCCAATACAAAGTCTTATGAGAGCAGGATAGAGTATGCCCCCTTTAATATTGGCCTAGCACATGTACAATGGTGGAAAAGTGAGAACACGACCTAGTGGTATGTTTTTTCTGCCTTTAAGAAATACTGTACAAGTTAGCAACACATACCACACTGTATTTAATTAGAGACTTTTACTGACAACGTCTTCACATGCCAAAATAAACCCATCAGAAACAATAGGGAGCTGTCTAAGAAGTACTGTAGGTTCTGTATAAATTTAGATATGCCATTTATCCACCTACATGTGCAATAGAAAGAAATATCATTTTTATTGTTAATTTGTATGAAAATACTGTCAGGGGAAGCAATTTGGAAGGTCATTAACCAGGCGTAATCAGATTAAAGGAGTGGAATAAATTATTAATGTAATATCAATTTATTAGCTTTGTCTGTGGCAATGGATATCAGACTTTCAGAACCGTTCCTATTTTCACTTAAAAGAAATATTTTTCCTCTGCCTGCAATGTTTCATGTTTCATATCTTATATCCCCTTATCAGTGAAATATAAGACTTCTACTGGGAGATAAGTAAATATTAATACGCCTGCTACACTGCGTTAATAGCTTGGGAGGTGTTAATGAAATTTGAACCATTAAAAATCTTTGAAGGAGAAAGACTCGGATATATCAAACATTTAGAATATCTATTGTTCAATTACGTCAACATTTAATGCTATTTTATTCTGTGAGCTATTTTCATGTAATATATATTTTTTTAATGATATGGAATCATTTTGTATTTTTCAAAAAATAATAATCCTAATAAACCCGACAAGAACTATATTTCTAAGAAACGGTGCATCTTCTTAAATGGCAATTTTGGTCAACTCCAGATCACAGATACGGCTGTACGAAAGATCTAAAAGGAATAATATGTCTATGACTAAGGCTACTTTCACACCTCCGGCCGGACACAAACCACAGCATGAAGCGGTTTGTGTCAGGTCGGGTCTCCGTTGATCTGCCAGAATGTGTATGGATCTCTGGCAGACATTCTGTTTGCATCCAGCAGCGCCGGATCCGGATAATTCTGGCAGACTGTTCTCTGCCGGAACAGCCTCCTGGAAATAAAACCAGAGGAGTGAAAGTAGCCTAAGGCTGCTCTAAGAATGATTTACGAAACAAGTATAAACTGACCATACACTGTGTAAAAAATTTCCTGATCTGGAGCTGCAGTTGAAAACTCTATGGAAAAACAGCGGAGGGCGAATTTGTTAACAAGATTAAAATAAATACTAATACATTTTGTACAAAAATAGAAAAGTAAAAGCAAAAATAGAAAATATTTTGGAAAAAAAAAAAGGTTTTCTTTTTCTTTTGTTAAGCTCAAATCTAGAAAAGTAGATGCAAATCTGGTATTTTTTTCTTACCATTTAATGCCACAAAAGAATCTGGAAAAGAAACAAAAAAGGAAAATGTTACTTCTGCTTCCTCTGTACAGCGTATGGTCTATGAAATCTAACACCTTCTTTACAGTCCACCTATTACTTCTGTGATTTTTACCACATCAGCTCAACACTATAAATGCCCTCTCCATTTCCCCTTCTGCAAACATCGAGGTTCCTTTTCATGTCAGAGTCACAATGATAGAATTCTTTCAGCTCATTAATGCAAAGTGTCTTTGCTATTATTGTTGCAGGTAATGTTGACTCTGGGAATTTAGAAGGCTTATTTCACCCAAAGTAAACACAGGGTTGATTCTTTGCTTACTTTGGCAGTCGCCTAGGCCGTCTGTATTGCCATGCTCTACATCTTGCTCAAATGGCACTCTGTGAATAGGGAAGAAAAACACAGGATTAGGAACCCCAGCACACAGGCTACATGCAGCTGGTGTGGAAACATCAAAAGCTCCATGTGCACAGTTTGGGCAAAATAACACAAGTCAAAAACTGCAAAACTAAAAAAAAAAAAAAAAAAAACACAAGATGCATAGAGACATAGTGACCTTGACCATATTCCATTAAAACAAATGCAAGACAATCTCCAGGCTATTGTTTATGGGACATCCGTTCTATTTGTCAACAAAAAAATCAACTTCTTTTGATCTCCTGCAATAAAATCATTTTATATAACCATATAATTTTTAACTGTGATTATTTGAGACTTTGATTACAAATGAACATGGCAAAAAGCCATTGAGAGCAATTGAACATGAAGTTTCTAAAAGCACGATGTCCAGTGGTGAGTTGATCTCTGCTTGTTCGGAGCCAAATAGCCATATGGGCGGCCCTATCTGTGATTGACAACCTTCCTTGTTATTGCTAATTAAAACAAATCTTTACAGATTAATGGATTATGTAACCTAGTAACATCAGGTAGGACTAAGACATCCTCCCTGTTGTTATCAAGATGTCTCAAATCATAGTGTCATGACTTGTCAGTCTTAAATCCACGAAAAGAATAAGGCTTGTTAGTTGCAAGAAAATTCTATAGCAGTTAGGAGAGAACAGCATGTGTCACCCAAACAACCCCTTGCACAATAATCATATTGTGTCTATGAACTAGGCTTCGTCCTGTCAACTGTGGTTTGGAATGCTGCTCAGATGTCAAAGTATTTTTAGTAAGTTACTCCATACGTTAGTCAGATGTGAGTTCTCTACCCAGAAGTTATTTGCTTCTAATTCAGTTTTGTTAATGAAATCAATATGGAAATGACTTAAGTGTGTGTAAAGTGGCTTCTTATTATTCTTCCCAGTAAACAAACTCAACTTGTACACAGCAAATATTCACATTGGAAGGAGATTATGGCTTACTACAGCAATTATGGCTTACTACATCCAAATAAACCAACCCAGAGTGATTAAGCTTTCAGAGGTTTATGATGTAACAGGCTGCCGTGATTATGAATATTCACGCCTGCTTTCAATTCACAACTTTACAGTGCCTTGTAGAGGCTATGGACCAACAGTATTTTATTGGTCTAACTATTCATGTAAAAGCCAGATTGGAACCTAACTATTCATGCAAAAGCCAGATTGGAACCAACAAGACACCCACACCCACACCTAAAGGAATAATAGCTGACCATGATCACACAGATGCTACAAAGAGATATCTCACTCAAAAGAGAACCATTTCGCCAGCACCACCTATTGGAAGTCGTCTCCTATGAGTCAAGATCCAACTTTCCAACAAGCCTTGTAATTTGACAAGGGAAAATAGCCAAGCCAGATTTTCATCCATCCATCCATATACAGCTGCTTTGGGGTGCTTGCCCCTCATCAGTATGGAGTAGGATTCTGGCTGGCTCAGTGCCATGCATTGGAAGCAGCTTAGGTAGGGTGCTGAATCTTTTAAAAGAGACTAATGCTTTATGGAGACTTACTGGAAGCACTCCATGGTATGGCGACTTATTGCCAATGCTCCATGGGAAAAGAATATGCAAAGAGGTATCTCACAAGAAAGAGAACTATCATTAGAGATGAGCGAATTTCTTGGAAATTCGATCCGGCTGATTCGCAGAATTTTACAAAAAAATTTGCATCGTTACGAATTACTGCGCCACGAAGCGCATTTGTTTGTACGTAGTGGGTGCAATGACAGGGAGCTGCAATAGCGCCGCCCCCGTCATTGTACCCCTCAGATGCCGAGTTCATACACGATCGCGGCATCTGAGTGTAAAAACAGTGTAAAATAGACATTAAAAAATACATTAACTCAAACTTACCTCCTCCATTTGTTTGCGACGGGCCGGCCGCCTCCATCTTGCGTGAAGATCTGGAGCGAAATCTCGCGCGACGTCATACGTCACTACGCGCGGGATTTCGGGATTGGCGGGCCGTCGTGAGCAAATGGAGGAGGTAAGTATGTATTTTTTTTTACACTATTTCAGGATAAATCAATTCGCCGACACAAGCACAAGGAAATTCGGCTTCGAGGCAAATCGAATTTATCCTGAAATTCGAATCAAATTCCACTGTGTGGGATTCGATTTGCTCATCTCTAACTATCATCAGTATAGAGTAGGATTCTGGCTGGGTCAGTACAATATGAATAGATATCCGGATTGGCTATTTTCCCTTGTAAAATCCCAACGTTTGCTGGAAAGTTGGATCTTGACTCTTCCAATAGGCGGCGCTGGTAAGATGGTTCTCTTTCTTGGGAAATACCTCTTTGTAAATTTGTTTCCCATGGAGCACTGCCGATAACTCTCCATACTGTGGAGTACTTCTAGTAAGTCTCTATACAGAACTGGATTCACCACCCTGCCTAAGCACACATGTTGAAAATCTACCTGCCAGTGACCTGTAGTGATCATGGTCAATGGTCAGCTATTCTAATCAGCCCCCAGAGGATCCAGACACTTCAAGAACTTGATAATGTGTGTGGCCAAATGAATCAATCACACTATTCTCTCGAGGACAGGTTTTAATGGCAGCAATAAAAGGCACCTTTTATAACATCAGACCCTCTATTGTGTAACACACAAAATAAGATCTATTACTGTAAATCCTCCATCTTTCACAACAAAGTCCTCATGTTGATATTAAGCTGGAAAAAAACAAGTTCAAATTGTTTTCTTTGTGTTAAGTTTCAGTTGCCTATTCTATTTTTACAGCGAGGATAATATGCGGTGGCTCCAAGCCATTCCATGTATTAAAAAGTCCTATTATATTCTTCATAATTATAGCTCGCTGGCATGGAAGCACCTGCTCGCCAAGGACAACTTAGTCTTGTTACAGAACTTGTTATATTTCTTAGGCATTTCTTATATTGCAGAATGGAAACATTGTGTCATTGTGTCAGGCTGGCTGTACATTATGCATTCTGTTTTTTTTTCATTATTATAATTACCAGTGTTTCACAGCAGCCAGACCTCCTAGACAAAGTCAATTGCTTATCCAATTAAAACATTCACTGACATAATCTCCGGAATAGTTATATCTTGTGATTTGTGTCAACTTACTTAGTACCAGGTGACAGCTGTGAACATGTTCCCGCATCTCGCAACCAAACACAGTATGGGTCTCTGGAAGCAATACAAGTCCTAGACATAAGGGATACAGAGCGCAGAATTAGGATTTCATCCTAGTTTAACCCAAGAGCATTCTGTCTACTCCAGGACCAACAACAAAACACAAATCAGCATAAAATCTCCTATACGCAAGCAGCAAGCACGTACTTTTTACACTTCATATGTCGTTCACATCTCGCAAGAGGTACCCAGATGACACAGGTGGAAAATGCAACATAGAGAGCACTGTTCTGCTTATCAAGCTGCATTCCAATAATTCTCTTGTCCTCTGTTCCTTCATAGTTACACCTAGACAAAAGAAAAATTTGATAATAATGCTTCATATTGTAATATATATTTCCATAATTACTGGAAAAGGGCAAGAATTCTTCAATACCTGTGCAGGTTACTAAGAAGTAAAACAGATTTAGAGTATATATTGTTTAAGCCTGCCCCAAAGAATGAATGTCTATAGGCAATTTTCTGTCCATGAGATTCCTAATTTCACACCATAAGATTTTTCAAGTCATCTTCTGGTGACTTAATTCTTTCCCTTTTTATATGTAAGAGTAGATCATAGGTGTGATGGAGCTTTTAAAGATTTTCCCAAAGGGCACTTGAAGCATATTTACAAGCTATGGAGTTTTCACCTTTGAGGAGGCTTTGGAACCCCTAACCCCCAGTCAGCCTGTTGAGGCCAACTGCCCAAGTGAAGACTGAATGGAGCAGTGCTTGCATATATTCATAGCTCCATACATTTTAGTTATGAGAACTAGGGGCGGAACTAGGGGCGGCCCTGGAAAAATATTAAAAGTGTCCCCATTTTGTAATCGGGTTCAAATTGATGGACAGCAGGGCCAGCAATACCATATTGTGGCACATTATACCACCCCATCAGAGCCAAATACCACAATCCATCACAAAATACTGCCAGCAGTACAAAATACATGCCCAAAAACTTCCACTGGCCGACTGTGAGGAGGGCCCTTATGGCCCCCTGGGGCATCGGCCCACTGGGAAATTTCCCTGTAAGGTTTATGGCCAATCTGCCCCTGATGAGAACAGATGAACCAGCTTGCTTAGGGTCATGTTGGGTCTATTCCGTAATGTTACCATCATTATTGAAGAACTGATATGTATTCCAACATAGCTTACACTGGAAGAACAACTGTTGTATGAACTGTTGTTGTACAACTTTGCACCCAAATGGTAATTTAGCCCTAGGCGAATCGATGCTCTTTCAAAAGATGGTTAAAAAGCATTCATGTCGCAACCTAAATGACACGTGATATAATGGAATAGGTAGTATATGCAATAAGCAGTATATGCAGTATAACTAATAACATTTAGATACATTTTTTTCATTTGGATATACATTGTGTTAGATAGCACTAAAAACTAGATACGATGCTTTGTACAAATGTATAACAAGTATAAACAGTTTATTCTTGGGTTATCAGGGAAGCAATAAGCTTCACACATATCACCCACATATCATCTATTTAGAGGCGGCTGTTGAAAGCTTTTCTTACACCTAATTGGGATGCCAGATTAATTGCCTACACGCCTCTCCTACATCACATAGGGAATAGCAGCACAGTAATCAGCTTGCCTGATCTTGCATAGGATATTATCAAGCTGAGTGGTCTGATGTGCTGTATATTGCCATTAGATATCAGTGACATATTTACATAGATCTGTAATCACATTGACCTGTATTCACATGATTTCACACATGGCTTACACACACCTGCATATTACAGGCAGTATAGACACCAGGCCCCAGTTAATATGTATCTCCTTGCTAAGAGAGTTATACCATCTTAGTACAAATAAGTAAAACATATATACAAAGTCAAAAAGATACGTACTTTTCAGCATTGTACACATTCATCTCTTCCAAGAAAAGACTGTCACTAAGAAAGCCACTGTATCCGGTCCTTGCCAAAAACTTGAGCACAACGCCCCTCTCTGAACCCAGAAACACCACAGTATGATTTCGGTATGGACCTGCAGCAGTGTCAACTGCAATTTTTGTTAGGCGATATCTGGAAAAAAATGGTCAGAAATTTGTTTGCTTATTAAGTGATGTTTTTGTATGAGAACTCTTCAAAAAACGGATCATAATAACCTGTATATCTGGCTGTGGATCTGCCGAAGTTATTAAGAGGCACAGGACTCTACATAACTACGGCATATCCAGCACCAGTCTAAACATAAGCTAGTTTCCTAGCTGTCTTACATTTAGACTATTTTCTATGCCTAAAACAGGAGTAGAAAATAATGAATTGAGACGGGCCTTCCGTCCCATCCCCTCCCCGCCCATGGTCACTTGTTGTGAGCAGGGAAAACTAACCATTGCGTTGCAATCTGCGCCTGAAATGCGTCTAATATAGGCGTATTTCAGGTTAATAACTTACTTCAATGATCCTAAAGGCCCCTTTACATAGGCCAACACAGCAGGAAATTATCAGGAATAAACCGTTCATTCTCGATAATTGTATTAATAATCGTCAGAGGAGGTAAAAGCTGCAGTTATATTCAGCAATCACCTCCTCTATATGGAAACATGTGATCGTTACTGCCATCACTTGTCCCCACAGAGAAAAACTGTTGATGGGCAGCATATCCCTATTTAAACAGCACAATCTGCTGTCCAGAAATGATGAATTAATTTGTTCATTTACTCGATTAAGATCTCAGTGTCTCTTTTTCACAGGGCAGTTATCAGGAATAAGTGTTCCTAGGAATGCTCCTTCCCAACCTTTGCCTCGATTGTTGATTCATGTAAAGGGGCCTTATAGTAGTAACTTTAAATTAATGGTAATACTTCCAACATAAAGAAGAGCCAAAAATATCAACTAGCGGTTTAGCTATAGAGGGTTCAGGCGTAGCAGTCACAACCAGGCGCAGGAGGCTTATAATGCCCACAGACCCTTGTGCTACATAAGAAGATACTAGCATTATAGAAAGCCCATGGTAAGTGGGGACACTCTTACAGATTTTGCACTAGGACCTAGAATCTTCAAATTAGGCCTCTAATGTCAACTAATTGTTTTCAGCAAAATCATAAATTAAGTTTATTTTCAATGTTAGTGTTAATCAGTTTTAGAAAACTCTATATCTTTACCCATGGTAATACCTCCCAGCTGTGACATTATTGTTTTTGTGCAACTGCTTCATGAGCCTTGGAGGATTTATTTGAAACAGTGAATTAATTTAAAAAAAATCTGTAAATGTCATCAAGAGGCACAGGGTAATGGGACAAAAAGTAAATTGAGCAATATGCTGGAGATGAAATTCCCCCCCACAAGCACCATCAAATCTCATGAGGCAAAATAATAATGAAGGACCTCCTGATCTCTATCTTCACTGACATCTGGTTTTAGCACAGCTGAAATGACATTTCATATCTTGAAAGCAGCCGTGGGACGTTTGTGGCATCTGCCCTGAGCTCTCATCACTTTGTGTTGGAGAAACGCCAAGAACAGCAGATATGTTTACAGACCTTCAAAGTACCTGAAACGCGTTTCCGAACATCAGCGCATGCACTGTGCTTTACTGCAAGGCACTTAACACTCCTTACCTAACCATGGTCCGCAGAAACAATGGCTTGTTTACTATAGAGGGCACTGCCTCATCCATAAGGGGGTGCGTTTTAATGAAATTAAGAGTGTCATCTGGCAGGTCATTGGATGTGGCGTATCTTTCCACTGTTGCGGATCCAGCACAGCAGCCTGGCCTGGAAGAGAAAATGGAAAAAAAAAAGACCATAAGCACATAATAAAGTATTATACAAACTCTGGTTTCCTGAGTTCAACCTCAATAAGGGATGTTTACTAAGAAAAACAAATTGGAATTGTAGAAAAATTCCATAAACAGGGCTGTAATTAAATCCTCTTGCTTCAAGACCCATATAAAACTAACAGAAGCAATCATTCTTCAGGGAGTGACATATACTAATGTGGTCAAATCCTGACAGATCGCTCATTATCATATATCCCACAACCGGCAATTAGATTTTTATTAGAATAAAATGTTAAAAGAGACGTTTTTATTGTTTTGTTTTATGTTTCAAGCAACAAACATTTTCTCCGCCTTTTATAAAATAAATGATACATAATGTCAAGTTTTATGGGTAAATCCAATAGTTGATATTTATTGTTATATACCCCGTTTGTAGCTTTCATTGGCCAATCACCAAATAATATAATGGGAAAGAGAAACTATGTTTAATAGTTTTTTTATACGATGCAATTTTGAGAATTTATGGCACACAATTAAAGTGTAAAGTTAATCTATATATTTAGTATATATTTCAGAAAACTGAACAAGCAGCAATTCCCTAATATAAACTGCATAAATAGTAGGAATATTTCTAACTTTACAAGTTGGAACACACAGCGAGGTGTTCCTTCACCAATGAAAGTAATCTGATAAAAAAAAGTTTTCTGGGCCACAAGGAATTAAAGGGCTTATCCATTTTTACCTGGGCTTAGGAACACGTTCATCTGGTACTGGGGTCCAAGTGGAATCTGGTGACTTCTGCTCCTTGAATCTCCCAGTAAATACGCTGGCGATGTCAGCCATGTCGTAAGCGCAAACAGCAGATCCAGGGATGCTGCAATGTGACATTTCCTAGAATTTGTTAGTCATTCCACAGTTATGCATACAATTTGTGCCTGAAACACATGCCGCACAGAGGCCTTACTGTCACAGAAAGCTTAGCTCTGAACTGGTGACCCTTATCTATTGACAACTGAGGGCGATCCCATGTAAAACAGACAAATGTAGCGCCAGCCGAGTTCCTGTTAGCAGCCTTTTTCTCAATGGTGTCTAAAAAAAGACCTAATTACAGGCAAGTTAAAAAGAAAGAAATCTCCTGAGAAAACATCTCTACCATGGGGTTTGCACAGCAGGTAATGGGCTGCTAGAATTATGGCCTATTATTTTGAAGTGATGGCCTGTAGACATTATCAACACATTTCTAGCGTTAATTCACCAAAAAAAATCCTACTGTGCCAAAGAGACCAATCTAGACTTGTAGTGAATGCTGCCTAGTATTAGAGCGGCCAATTAAGAGTTTCCCAAGATTTGAACTGAAACAATAAAATAGGTCAGTTTACTAGTTTTTTTTTTTTTTTTCAGGAAGGATGGGACTTTGAATAGCTGCTGTGTTCTATTTCACACCACAGGCTGAACCAACAGATAGAAGAATAGAGATCCCATCAATTATTTGAAGGGGTATTCCAGGATTTGATGGACCTACACACCATACCCCACCAATCAGCTGTTTCAGAGTAGCTCTGGTGCCAACGTACATAGTTCCATCTACTGTGTAGTGGACAGGGCTGGTTACAGCAGCATCGCTCCCATTGAAGTAAATTTGAGCAGCGCTGCAGTTACCAGATACGTTCTCTACACAATGGATGGAGCTGTGTAATTCCACCACTGGAGCTACTCTGTAAAAGCTGATTGGTAGGACAGAGAGAAGTGTCAGACCCTTGCCAATCAGATATTGATCAGCTGTCCTGCATGTACGGCATCAATATTCAAATCCTGGAATACCTTTTGAAAGTGAAAAAGTATTATTTGTGGCAGATTGTGCTTTTTGTCTTTGTAACATCCCAAATATTAAGTTTGTTTCTGCTGTTGATAAAATGTCCCTCAGACTAAAAAGGAATGGGTCACGGGTAAAATACTGGATCACCAAGTGTTTGTGAAGTTCTCCCTTCAGTAGAAAAGTTAATGGTTCTGGCTGCAAAATTAGGAACATGTTGGTCTGTATCTCAATGGATTGAGGATTTCTCCATAAGCTGTATAATAATGGATTTGGAGGGTACCAGGGGGAAAGGGATCAATGATAGTAGCCTACCTCACATAGCTCTTCTTTAGAGGTTGTCTTACTTTAGCAAATGGCATTTATCACGTAGAGAAAGTTAATACAAGGCGCTTACTAATGTATTGCTTCCTTTGCTAGCTGGATTTATTTTTCCATCACATAATACACTGCTCATATGAAAGGGTTATGACCGCCGCTGCAGATACTAGGTGGCCAGGATGGGAGCTGCTGTACATGCATGCCTTTGGGCGCTCCCACAGTCCCGACCAGAGAGCCCAGCGCTTTTTCTTATAATGTACAAGCATGACCACTGCTGATGGATTACGGGGTGGTCATAACCATGGAAACAAGCAGTGTATAATGTGATGGACAAATTAATCCAGCCAGCAAAGGAAGCAATATGGACAATCACAATACATTAGTAAGTGTCTTGTATGTGTCTTTGTCTACATGATGAATGCCATTTGCTGAAGTGAGACAACTCCTTTAACCATGATCTCATAAAACAAACTCCTTTAGAAAAATTCAGTGGAGTGGAAGCTTACAGAAGAATTTAACACAGTTGGCATTACCTGTTGTATGGTGTCGAGAATGTAGCAAGCACAACATCCCGGCCATTAATATGGATCACATCAGTAACGGCTTGAAGTATGTTGAAGTAGAAATGGGAATCACCAGGGACAGAGCAATTCAATCGAGCTTTAAGAAATGAAGTCCACTGTTTCTCAAGCACCCTCTGAGAGCCTCCCATGTCATTCTTGCAGACCTGGGCAACTCTCGGAAATACCACCTACAGAGCAAAACAATATTTCAGCAACAGTGTCAGAAAATGCCAGGATGTGTAATAGGATACAATAGCTATATAATCCTCTGGAGAAAAAAATAGCCACCAAAGGCAAAAATTCAGCGCTGGAAGCATGTGCTGTAAAAGATAAGAATGTGCCATTTAAAGCAGTGCAGTAAATCCCCTAAAAGATCAGATGTCTGCAATATATAAATTAATTTCTAGAAAGACTGCTTAGCTTTCCATTTCCACAGACAAAAGCACATTCTGTTGTACAGAGCAGATTACTCAGAAAGCTGGATGCTTCTCCCAATCTCTACCCTCTAGAAGGTTTAGATCTTCAGTAACCGTTTTTTTTTCCATGACCTCCAACAAATCTTTCCTTTTCAGCCTCTGCCATCTCATTCGGTTTTAATAAGCGGAGAGTCTCAATGATATTTCAATCACTGAAGTCATCCGAATAGTATTTTGTTTTGGTTTAATTAAAGATTATGCGGAATTAGCATTTGCACTTATGAATTTAGAAGCTTGTTTTACTAATCGTTTCAAGCGCTACAGATTCCCCACAATATGTGTCAGAGGATCTCTACAAATGTGCTGTTTCTGCTCTCTACATGCTAACCAAACAAAAGCTGACTCCATTGAATAGAAATTCAATCAGAGACTTTCATTTAGCCTGTTTGCCTCCATTTTTATTGACTGGTTACACTGTTTGGGGCCCTGGGTTTGATTTGGAACATTTCTCTGTTTGTGAGGGTTTTAGCAAGTTCAAGGAGGGGAATGAGCACCATAAGAAAATTAAATTGGGAATCCTCCCGGTTCTGTTTCACGCCATAAAAGGACCGAAAGGGTCTGGTTTATTCTCCTTCCTGCAGGTATAAGTCAAAACTGCAATACCTGTGGGCAGGAGATAGCCCTGTATGATATCATATCACCTATACGGAATAGGGGTAAGGCCAATTTGAAAGTGAACCCCCTATCCAAGGACCTATTGGCACATGTAATCATGAAAAGACTAAAATTCTAATTTTACTTTCTATGAATACAGATTTGTGGTCTAAATTATTATTATTATACATTTTTACAGCTGATTCTAAACTTTATTGTGCAATATGCACTAATAGTGCAAGTTGAAAATTGTAGAGAATCCCTTGATAAAACAGCAAGGCTCCTGGTCATTTACCCTGCAGGAGGTTATATGTATACTGGTACCATTCTGAATTTAACCAACTGGAAAATTAATGCTTTCGCTGTAGCCACACACTTCTGATGGCATTGAACAGAAAAGCAATCTCCAGAAACCAGAAAGTCATCAGATATCCCATCTGCATCTGACATCATAGCTTAAAAAAGCAAGTTTATTTTTGATTTTTTTAAACGTCTGACTTCAATTTTATTTCCAGCTCCATATTTGTTTGATGTCAGCATATGTTGTAAAGAAATATGGGCTGATACGTAAGTGTACTGTAGAGTGGAAACATGAAGTGACAGGAGATCATATTCCACTGCTCCTTCTAGTCACTGTGTCTTGGTTATATGTTCTCACCCCAGACAGTTCTTAAATAGAAATAACTCTCTGAAATTTCTACAACTGTCTGGCATACACTACTGCAGCCATCCTATGATACTTTTTAAAAACTTTATCATAGCCTTCATGGATCTGCTTTACTAGGGCGTATGTAATAAATTATGTTTATTTTATGAAAATTTTTACTACTAGTCCTAACATTTAAAGTTACATTACTAGGATGTCTATTTGACTTACTATGAGACTCTACTTTGTGGAATGTCACCACGGTATATGGTTCCTAGCTTATATGAATATTATAAGAGGCAATTAGAAATGGTCAAGAACAACAGTGTTACAGTGCAGAGTTCCCTGTTTATGACTCAAACTGGACAAGCTATATGCTTGAATTTTTAAAATCACTAGGTGGAAGGCAGGGGCCGACTGGGAAAAAAAGAAAAAGTGGAGATACAGTTGAACTCAGAAGGGCACTTGTGGCTACTGGCCGGGTATATTGTAGACAATCAGATATTTATGTACATGGCTGGTGGCTGTAAGGAGGGCTGTAGGGTCTATGGCCAGTACACCCCTGTCGGTTCCTTGCGCAGCTTTTAAATGGCCATTAAATGTGTTGTCTGGGATGCTGATACTGATGGAATATCGTTAGGATAGATCATCAATATCTGATCAGTGGGGGCAGACTCACAGAACCTACATCAATCAACTTCTTAAAGAGTCTGAGGGTCTCTGGTGAGTTCTGTGGGCTACTCTAAGCATACCAAGCTCAACTGCCTACAATGTTTACCGGCTGTGCTTGTTTTTGCAGCCCAGGTGATTCACTTGAATGGGACTGAGATGCCTTGGCTATGTGGCCAATGAACGTGGCGTCACTGGCAAAGGAAAACTGGAGCCTGAGTGTCATGGCCTCTTCAAAAAGCATGGTCGGTGGGGGTGCCAAGAGTCGTTATAAATCAGGTATACCTGTACATCACGGTGACTGAGGGAATGTACGGAGCGGGCTGCTGCAGTGAGTACATTCCATATGTAGCGGTTTCCGGCTAAATCATACAGCAGACACGCAGCCGCAATGACGGGGAATGGCGATTCCACTGAACCCCATCATTTAACTCCTCAGATGCCACGATCAACACCAATCGTGGCATCTGTGAGGTAAGGCAGAGGGATGCAGCTCCCTCTGCCTACCAATCTTAGCCCCTGCAAAGAAATCATAGTGGAAAACATATTTCTGGATTCCTGAATGAAGAAAGCTAGGGTCAGCTTCTATCCAGAATAAAATGACTGATACCGATAGGAACAGATTGCACTCAGCTGCATACTAAAATGGCAGCAATCCACGTATGGTTGTCTGAAACCATGGCAAAATGGATAACAACATAACCACTAGAGTAGTAATAAATTACAGCTGACCTGAATTACAGCCTTCAACATTTCAATAAAATAATAGATGCGTATAAAGAAAGGGTGCAATCTTAATTAAATAAGCATGCCATGACCTCAATCAATATAACTTTTAGAAAAAAAATGGATGGATATCACAAGGAGATTGAATAAAAATGACTGATATGTGTCCATACATTTGAGAGTTAAAAATATCCAGATACAGCACACTATGGATAACTATAATGAAATGTCTATATTAAATGTAGAACCTATCATTTGTGAAGAATAGTAGTTTAGCCACATATCTAGTTTCTAGTACTGCAGAGTTTCAGTGCATGCTATCTCCCTCAAGCAGTAATATCCTACATAAGAGTACTGCACTTGAAAGACATTATAAAGTTTCAAGATCTGCAATGCAATCTTCCCAAAAGGTGGCCTTGTCATGGTGATTAATGGTTCTCATTGCAAGGTCTCTTATTGCTGGGATGACTTAAGAGCAGTTGCACAGGTAATTTACGTCCATTTCTTGCCCTACCTTTCCCATGCTGTTGTATTCGACTGCAATTTCACGATAGAAAAAGTAGATAAGGTCTCCATAATCCACGGCGTGTACAAAGTATGGCTCTGAAAACAGACAAGGTGGATATAAGGCCAGGAAACATTTCCTATGTCATTGTTATATATCTGTATAGCAGCTTTTTATGACTTTCTGTGACAGATGCTGGGTGACACCTACTAATGGCAGTCAGAATAATGGTGATTGGGTGTGTTATGACCATAATAATACAGATGCTTTCAGTGTCTGAATAAAGGATGTAACACCAGGACCTCACATGGTTCTACTAAAAAGAATTTAGAGCATCAATAGGTTCAGTAGATCTGTGTGAGTTTACATACTGCAGCCATAATATGAGAACCATAATGTGGCCATATTATGGCCATGTGAATACAACCTTAGACAAATTCCATTTGGCATATAAATCTTCATTATTATTGTTCTGAGTTCCTTTTTAGGAGGAATGTGCTTTTCTTTTCACAAATTACATTTAAGATTCCTTCAGACTGCAAGATGTTCCCTTCTTAGGATGTTACATTTTGGTAAAAAGACAGTATGCTAAGGGGCATGTGACAGAATTCTTAATGCCATGCTGTAATAATTCCATATTATATGGATATATGGTTTTTCTATTTTCCTTTGTCATGTTCCAAGGCAGGTTTAAAAAATAAGATGTTGACTCATAGGAAACCAAATCCGGGATCTCTTTCTCTGGTAGACACCTATTTGCCATAGAGCATTGCCACCAAGTCTCCATACACAGCTGGTCTTCTTAAGGACAGCCAGTACCTCCCCTAAGGATGACTGGTATATAAATGCTACTAACCTTTCAACCATTTGGAATCATATTTCACGGTGCGCAGAGTTGGGCTGTCACCTAGACTCCGATAAATGACGGCATCAATAGCAAGGAAGTCAGTCACAGTTGCAGAATAAAGCTTTCCATCTTGAAAAGAAAAGATGACTTGAAATAAATATGTTATAGGCTCAATTTTCCATAAATTCACATAATGCGGCACTGCAGACTAATGAAACTTTGTTCAAGGGAACAACTAAAAACATTGAGGGTTATTTATGATCTGGTGCACATTCTGTCTCACGCTATGGTCCGTCAGAATCTGCGACTTCTTCCTCACTCACATCAGGTCTAAAAAAAGTGGCCGTGTCTTGGTCGAGTGGGCCAGGAGTCCCATCTCATTCATCATTTTCCACGCCTGGTTTAAGCGTAGAAAAAGGTCTAAATGTAAGCCATAAAGGAAGCTGTCTTACATTTAGAATCGGAGCTGAAGGCGCCAAAGTTATGTAGAGAACTGTGCCTCTTCATAACTTTGGCGAATCCACTGCCAGATATAAGGCTTATTAAAACCAGTGTCTAAATTGCTGGTCTTAATCAATGTTCCCCATTGTTCTTCTGACAGGTTCCCTTTAAAGGGTGTTTCTGGGTCTATACACGTAAATATATTTCTATTTTTTATGATAAAACAGAACATATATAAATGTCCCATTATTATAATAACCAATTAGGACCCAATAGTTCATTCATCCAGTGCATTTTAATAAAAACAAAAAAAGCTGGATTATGGACGTAACTATGGACAACTAGGTCAATTTTCTCTCAGACATAGTTTTCATATACGAGGCCTAACTAGTCAATTGATCCCTCAAATGTGATCTCAAAGATCATGGCTACAAGCATTTATGGGACTGCTGATATGGTGAAATATGGCAAAAACATTTGCCTGATAATTTATCAAATTGATGAATTGGCTGAACAATTTGTTCATCTGTAATCTAAGTTATTCTTAGGATAGAATTTAACAAAATACAAAGCAGGGAAGTCTACCACCCAGGTTGTCATAGACTTCTATGGAGAACAGATGCAAGACATCCTAGTGCCTTCTCTTGTGTTGGGAACTAGCACAACAAGCTGAAAGGAGGAACGGAGATTGTCCTGTGTACAGTTTTACCTGAATGTCAGACATTGCACAGCATCTCCTGGACTACAAAATTTACTGTCAACTTTATTTATATAGCACGTCCTTGATGAAGCTTTATTCTGGATGCTACGTTTCGGCCCAAGAGGCCTTTATCAAGCATGCATACACCACCAGTGTCAACCCTTAAATAACCATTAGCAGCCTTTCAATCCACATGAACCGCCCAGTCTGTGGGTCATGTGATGAAGCGTATTAATTGACATGGGCTTCATTACACAGCATTCCAGCTGCTCCGACATCCAGATACGGCGCTTCCGCCTGCTGCGCATGCGCACTCATCACTGCATTCTCCCTGGCCGTCCGCCTTTGTTCGGAAGCACGGCTGACTTGCGCGTGCGCACTACATAGTCCTCAGGCTGCGCACCCGTTCTTCAGCACACACGCTCTATGCAAACAGCGCGCCAATTCAGCGTCTCTATGTGCCCTAAACGCTGGCTGCAGGCTCTGCTAGTACCCTCTATTTACAGGTGAATCTGGCTTTCTTTTTTTACTCATATATAGACAGCTATTTAATTTATGACATGTATCATGCATTGCTGCTTCGATTAATTGCTCATGTTCGCTATATTTGCGATGTTCTGCCAATATTATGCTCTATGCTATTGTTACAATGTATATATGAGTCACGTATGGAGATACACATTTGTTTATATGATTTAGTCCATGGGTACAGGACACTTATGTAATTGCTTATGTATTTTTTTATCACATGATGTTTACGCCCCCATCACATGACCCACAGACTGGGCGGTTCATGTGGATTGAAAGGCTGCTAATGGTTATTTAACGGTTGACACTAGTGGTGTTTGCATGCTTGATAAAGGCCTCTTGGGCCGAAACTTAGCATCCGGAATAAAGCTTCATCAAGGACGTGCTGTCTCCTCCAACTTTGTTTTTGTATGCTAACTGTATTTATATAGTCCATTTGAACAACCAATAAATTCCTGTTCTAGAAATAGAAAAGTCCATTCTCCAATTTTAGCTATGGACCATGGGGAGTTGGTATGCAGCAGTTATGAAGAGGAACCCATGACTAGTTTTTTCCTCTATGCTCACACTACTTTCTGGTGTATGCTTGATATTATAGCATACCTCCCAACCGTCCCGGATCCGGCGGGACAGTCCCGGATTGCAGTGGCTGTCCCGGCACAGGGAGGTTTGTCCCTGTCTCTGGCAGCTGTCTCTGCGTCCATAGGATGCAGAGACAGTTGTCTGTTACATGAAGAAGCAGACAGCCGGAATCGACTGCCTGCTTCTTCCATCCTCCCTCCCGCCCCCCCCCTGCAGCTCTCCATACCTCCTGCTGCATTCTGTACCTCTTGTCTAGGCGGGGGGCGGGGCCGGCCGTCAGTCAGCATTGGCCCCACCCCCTCCAGACAAAAGTAGCAGATGTCCGGCTGGTGATGCTGCTGCCACTAAGAAGGTAAGTATAAGGTTTTTATATTTTTTTTAACTTTCTATGAGGGGTAGAAAGGGGTGTATTATCTCTGTACTGACCTGAATTACCTCTGTGACATCCCTGTGTTTATTATCCCTGTACTGTGACATCATCTGTTTATTATCTCTGGACTGTGACATCACTGTGTTTATTATCCTGTACTGTGACATCACTGTGTTTATTATCCCTGTACTGTGACATTACTGTGCTTATTATCCCTGTACTGTGACATCACTGTGTTTATTATCCTTGTACTGTGACATCACTGTGTTTATTATCCCTGTATGGTGACATCACTTGTGTTTATTATCCCAGTACGGTGACATCACTGTGTTTATTATCCCTGTACGGTGACATCACTGTGTTTATTATCTCTGACATCACTGTGTTTATTATCCCCGTGCAGTAAGGGGACTGGGTGAGATTAGCTTATAGTGTGCGGAGTTAGGGGCGTGACCTAGTGCTGAAAAAATTTGCCGTGGCGAGCTATGCACACCGCACAATATGTCCCTCTTTGGCTCTTTGCAAAGTTGGGAGGTATGTTATAGTGTCTCCTCTGTGCTTGAATACATTACAATGAATACTCAAATGTCATTTGTACTGAGCTAATGGACTAAATCCTCATATTAGCTAGGCTCCAATTTAAATTATACATGCACATGACTGCTCACAAAGTTCTACATTACATTTGCTTGTTTATGAAAGATTATGAGGTTGAAGTATTAGGGAAAAAATGTATAGCTCCACATAAAACTAATGAGCTCAGGCTTCCTATGGATTTGTGTCTATTCGATGATTGCTTCCAGAGGAGTCCAGGATAAAGCAGATCCCTGTTCAAGCTGGCAATAATCAGAATATACCCCGACAGGCGTAATATTCCAGATTTCCAGTGCTAATTTAGATTTTAAAGCCAAGTATTATGTTTCATTTCACTCATACACATCTTATCCTTTTTATATTACATAAGGTAGAACTTAGTGGCAGGAGGCGTATGATGCAAACAAAGACAAATAAAGGCTACGCATTTTTGTTTGGTTATTGCTGTGCTGATCAGTGCTCTGAACCTCAGTAAATCTGACATAGCAATTGCTATTTTCCAAAAATAAAGACAAATCCAAGGAAACAGTTTCAGAAAGGTTTATGTTATCACAGAAGCTGTTCTCGCTAACCGCTAATTAATTGCATGTGAGGTTTGATATAAATCACCACCTCAAGATCCTGGTGTAGAAGCTCTAGGTAAAGCTGTTTCTAATGTTTCTTATGTTAAAGAAGTAATTTTTTTATAGCAGGCTCATATCTAGAGGTTAGTTAGAAAAATAGAAGGTAGGTGTGTCAACGTTGGGTTTCTAACAGATATTCTAGGATAATATAAAATGATTATAATTAAAAATTAAACATTAAATTAACAGAAGCAGTAGTTGCGATAAAGTAGAGTAAAAGCTGGCATATAGCTTCAAGAACTCCTGTCTGAACAAGTATGTTCTCTGCTATCCCATAAACATACACGTTCACCTTGGCTGAGTGTGTATGTGTTTTCAGTGGGGAGAGGAAAAAAAACAAAACCTCTGGCAGCAGTTTATCTTCCTGGAGAACAAAAAGATGAGGTGCTGAAATTCAATACACCCAACCTTTCTCTCCCCCAGTTCAGTTGGGCAAAAGTCAGGAGCTCCCATAAGGCTGTCAGCCAGTCTGCTGAAAATGGTGTATTCGGCCAACAATAATCTCATATGTATGAGGGAGCTTAAAAGGTTTCTCTGGGAAGGATTTAAAATGGCCACAAGTAACCTATCCTAGAATGTGAGCAGAACTGGTTGCCTTCACTTGCAGAGCTGCCTAGGGAGTGATGTACAATCAACAATAGATGGTAATGATGCCACACTGCATACAGTATGCCATCATGGCTGGGCAGCCTGACAGGAACACTAACCAATGTGTTGTAAATGCAACTGCCATAACATATTGTGTAATCAATTTTCATCCTAATAGGTCAATTTTCAAATATATTTTACTGCATGTGACTTATGTTTTTAAATCAATTTAAATGTCCTTTTATAATAATGGGTTCATGTGTCGCTACCCAAAGAAAAACCTTTTAGCCAGTTTTGGGAACCGTTGATCTAGATCAGGGATCTCAAACTCGTGGCCCTCCAGCTGTTGCAAAACTACAACTCCCAGCATGCCCCAATAGCTCTAGGCTCTCCTGGCATGATGGAAGTTGTAGTTTTACAACAGCTGTAGGGCCACGAGTTTGAGATCTCTGATCTAGATCATCCAATAATATAATAAGTGTCTATCATATCAAAATTCATCCATTACAAAGTACCTGTATGCACATACATACCACTGTGATTTGTTATAGTGTTGCTCAACCCTCCCTCCTTTTGAAAAATGAATTGAGAAAATGTGGACGTAGATCCCACTATAAGCTCCAATACTACACTTTATACACTGCTCCCTTTTTATGCCAAGAAATATTAAGATCATATTGCAGATGCAGTCAATTAAGTTCTTACGTTTGTATGTTTACATGGTCATTTTGGACCATGCTAAACACTAGACGAGTCATGGGAAATTATCCTTCTTTCCACTCTCATTATCCCCTCTGGATTATTTTTCTTTCCTACGTATTCTTCATTTCATTGTACATGCAGTAGAGTAATGAGAAACAGCTCATGACTTGGCTCTCCTCTACACTAGCCAGGGATAAGTGTCCAACATCCAATTGATAAATACCTTTGAGGCATATTTCAGTGGTGGTCGAGTATTATACAATACACATGCTAATAGAAAGAGGCATAAAATGGCATCTAAATCACAATAAAAAAAATATAAAGTTTCTGCAAGGCCACTTGGGGTTAGTACTGAAACATCCACTGCATATAATATATAATGTGATAGACCGCCCTGGGGTCCAATGCAGTGATGAGTTCTTTCTATTTTGCCAGCAATAAAATTTCATTCAGACACATCCATCTTGGCTTTAGAAAATAGATTTGTTTTATGTCTCAGTCACTGTACTGAAATGAACAGCATTGTAAGTGTGAGGTCATATGCTGAAAGTAGAGCTACAAGAAAAATGACATGAAAATATGAATAAAGTAGAAAATAAGTCCATATTTTTTGAAAATGAAAGTCCTATTTGTGTTCTCCTCTTTTATGCTGGAATTAGAATAAAATTAATCACCAAACACATCTGATCAGTTCAGATGCGTCAGTCTTGCTTTCAACCGGTTGAACGGCCTTCCTCTCCAGAGTATTATATTCCTATATAGAATGTCTCCTCATACTGTATTAATCAGAAATCCAATAAAATATCTGACCTTGGGATTTAGCATAGAAATGATGTATTGATCTTTCTGAACTTTTAAGGAAATATTTCCAATTACATCTGACATTTCATTTAAACAATGGAAGTTTTATATATTCACAAAACTGCACTTCCAAGTCTAATAGAAATTCCAACCAAATGGCACAGATCTATGTTAGCAAGAGAGGACAAAATTTCAATATGCTCCACTAAAAATGTAAAGTACAACATAAAGCTCAAAACGGAGTTTAACATTCATTAAAAATTAGGCAGTTGATTACATTCCCACTTTCATTGCCTTCTTTTAATATACAACTTGGCAGATGCAACATATGTTAGAAAGCAATAATGAGTTACGGGAGGTAATATGTAAGTAAACAGTCGATAATGACTATATCAATATTCTGCACAACCTCTCCTCACTTGCTGCCTGCTGAGTTATGCTCTTCCACAACACATGTCCCCAAAAGGCTTTATGCACTTTTGTCAACCCTAGTTTCCACAAACTTCATAGTGATCTATACCATACACAGAGGAGAATAATTTACTTTGAGTATGCAAATAATCAATTTTAGTAATTTGAAGTTTTACAAGTCATACCTGCAAATAGAGCAACGTTGGCATGCTTGGCATCATATGGACATCTGGCCATGCCGCTTATTTCTTCATCTAAAAACTCAAGTGTATCCATCTGATGAATAAAACGACACGTTATTAACAGGACATTTCACTAGAAAATTAAAACTGCTACATCTCAATATCCGTGTGCAAGAGAACATTGTACCAGTGGAACTCAAGAAAGTTGAGGCAGATGTTTAAATCCACAGTCATATTATATGACAATCTACAGGACTATATGAATTATGCTACATAATGAGGGTTTTGCTTGCAAAAAACAAATGATACAGTTACTAGTAAGCCACCCTCACCATAGCCAATTATAAAATCACCTAACACACTCATAATTGTACTTTGGCTGATATGTTATCCCTTGATGGGATTTCTTCTGTGCTGTGTCTGATTATGTGGTCTCTGGCAACTGGCACATTCTCAACATGCAAAAACATAATAAAGTTCCCTCTGTTCAGCAAGAACAAAACTTGGAGAGCTATTAACAAGAGTCTGAACTGTGGAGGAGGCTAGTCAATGAACTGGTTTGGTGATGTCATAGGGGTATTCAAATAAGACCAAGAGCTAGTGGCTCAGCCATTCTAATTATTTATTCAAAAACAAGATAAAAATCTTTCAAGGTAATCTGGAAAATTGCGTAAAATGATTTCAATGAAAGAGGTTGGATTGGACAAATGTAGACAAGCGAGGAAATGTCATAAAAATACCCTTTAGGCTTTCACATGAGCTTTCAGCCTTTTAATTGTTCTGCTCCGTTATAGAAGCAGAAGAATGTAAAGGATGGATTTGGCACTTAATTAAGCCGATTGGAGCCTTCAGACCCCATAGAGTAGGACTTTTGTCTCCACTTCAAAAATCTTCTGGTCAGAGGAAACTGAATGGACCCCATTATAGTCTATGGGGTCTGTAGGCTCTGTTTGGCTCAGTTATGTGCCGAACCAATCCTTTTCGTTCTTCAGCTCCTATAAAGGAGCAGGAGAACGGAAAGGCTGAATGCTTTACCGTTGGTAAATTCCCCACTGTTCTTCCACAAAAGTCCTTGCTAGGCTCTGTTGGTTACACCACTGCTGAGACCAGTGATTGGCTGCTTTGGTCATGTATTTTTAATGTGACATCATCAACCAAGTAGATAAATCCTGGCAGGGAAGAATGGTGGTATTGGGACATCTGATAATCTACTTGGTAAGTAATGGGTCCTTTCATTTATTTTGACCAATCTTGGACAATTCCTTTAAGCCTTCTTCAATTCTGGAAAATATATAGCCCACTCTAGTATGAAGAAGTTATTGGTACCATCACAACATCCAGGATTTAGTGCAGAATCTGATGGTGGAATCTATAGAAAAATATATATCATTCCCAGCTATTTGTAAATTTGAATGTAATCTATCACACAGGTACATTCAGTAAATTAATGTACCTGGCATAAATCAGAAAAGCGCTTATAGTTCTTGAGAAACAATCTTGCTTGCTGTACCAGGCAGCAATTAACTTTTTACCCATATTGTACAAAGCTTTCATCATTCAGCTGAGGACCTGTCATCATTTGTTTCCTGTCATGAATCTTCCGCTGTCCAGTCTTTCAGAAAGCAATTACTTTTCTAGGCAGCACAATTAGACTTGGGTATGGAAGTGTCAGTATGAAGAAAATAAGCAGAGCTCATTCTGCATAGGAGCACTACAATATCTGATGCCCATCTGCATTTTCACTTTACAGCCCAAGAAGGGGCTCTGTCTGCTGTTCGGAAGTCAAAGGTTGATGGAGCGCCATCTGTACAGCTAGCAGAACAGACAAGAAGACCACAGGTGTCCATGTTAACTTGTGTGAGTTCCCCTTGCACATACCACTTGTGTTCCAAATGACATGGGCAGCAGGTGATGAAATCAGCCGAGGCAAGAGATTATTGTAAGGAAATATCTGTGATCAATGAGATAGATGGTTTCTATTGTGGAAATTTTTTGCCCAAAAAAAAAATCAAAACCAGTATAACAGGAGCGACTTCTTTGGATTTGTTACATGCATTAATTGTAACGAACGAGAATGAAGCAGTGACAAGGGGACTTAGAGTAGTCACTGCTTGGCACAGTTATTGGAAAGCCAGCTGCATTCTGCTCCCTGCTACAAGCAGAGAATGGCGGAGAAGTCAAAGAAAATATGATTTTCTAACATAACAGCACAGATAAACAAAGCATTGTAAAAGACAGAAGCACACTCTGTATCTGCTGTAAAATAACGTGTCTATTCACTGCCAGAACAGGTGGTCGTGCTCATTTCTGCTCTCCATAACAAGTGACAATGTCAGTCGTACCACTCAAATACTAGCAAAAAAGCTAGAGCTACAGTATATCAGTAATCATTTTTGACTTACAGGGGTTTTCCAAGACTAAGATATTGTTGACCTAAACAAGGGAATAAGTCTTCAATATCAGATTGATGAAGCTTCGGCACCCAGCAGCCCAACCAATCAGTTGCTTTCAGTAGCCACTTGAATAGAAGCTAAGTTAGAGTACCTTCAAATGGCGACTATATGGTGTTCAGAGATTCCTGGAACAATGACTGCATGTAACAGCTGATCAGTGAGGGTGCCGAGTGTCTGATCCCTACACATCTGATACTGATTACCTATCCAATGGATAGTAGAACATGTGAAGTGAAAACAGAACCAACCTACCATTCCGACTTCCTCAGGAATGCCTCAGCCCATCAACAACTATGGATCTGTATTGCTCGCTCCATAAATAGTCCAAACAAAATCGACGGCATGATATCCTTAAAGGGTTCTTTATTTAAGGTGGGTCCATAAAAATGTACAAAAAGTGCAAAAGATTGTGCAACATTTCGACTACATCGTAGTCTTTATCAAGCTTGATAAAGACTATGATATGATTATCTAGCTTTATCAAGCTTGATAAAGACTATGATGTAGTCAAAACATTGCACTACCTTTGACACTTTTTGTACATTTTTATGGACCCAACTTAAATAAAGAACTGTTTAAGGATATGCTGCCGTCAATCTTGTTTGGACTATCCAATGGATAGGTCATCAATATCTTGAGTCCTAGAAGACTTCTTTTATCTAGGCCTTTACGTTACAATAGTGGCATAAAAAAGTAGCAAATTTTGTTGCACACAATATTTGTGGCAAAATTAGCGACTTTTGGCCTTTCATGCCAATTTTCTAAAGTGTCGAGAAAAGGGGTATGGCGGGGGAGCGGTTTAACCAGCAGGCCCGGCACATTTATCTTTATTCACCCCAGTTTTCTGGCGTGAATAAAGACTACAGCATCTCAGAGGCTCTCGTAGATTTAAGTTTGACCCATGGCCTGCTGGGGATGTGACAAATCTATGAGAGTCCTACACCTCTCTATGAATTTGGCACATCCTTTGGTGCAGAAGTCGCCGATCTTGATAAATGTTCCACTATGTGCTCAGTAACTCTTACAGGCAAGTGTAGGAAGAAGTCATTCATGCAAATATTTAGTTTTGTTTAGTTATGGGCTACTTGCTTCCGAGTCTACTCTTTCTTTATGACAGGACATGGTGAATATGTCTCAATGGTAGTCGTCCGCGATCATCACACTTATTATTGCATGTTACTACTGCTAATATCAACCTATCATTGAAATATTCATGATCACAAAAAATCCAAGACTGTTGGTCATTTGTGATAGTGAACTTGCAGGTGCATGATCGAGCTTGTATACATGTGATTTAATGTACCCATCAACCAGGCATACTAGGTGGTAGGGTTGATCTTGCTGATTAAAACGATACCTATCTTGTGAAAATAATTTGTGGTGTGATAGAAAAAAAAAATACATTATTTATGTAAATGGGAGTTCAGTGCACTGAGGGGTGTGGTAAGCACTGGAAAGCTGAGTTGCACTAGGCCCTGCACCTCCAAGCACTGAACCTCATTTAGGCCCCTTTCACACGACCGTATGCCCTCCGAGACATACTGTTCGTGAGCGGGCCATATGTCCTGGAGCGGCATCGATCATGCGCACAGGAGCGCACAGCATCATTGATTACAATGATGCTGTGCACGCCGGGCCTCCCGCGGGGCTATTGTCCCGCACTCATAAAATCATATGAGTGCGGGACAATAGTCCTGCAGGCAGCTCCATGTGCACAGCACGCTCACAGACCGTATGTCTCGGAGGGAATACGGTCGTGTGAAAGGGGCCTTACATAATGAATAAAAGTTTTTTTTTCTTTGAAACACCACAACCAATTTTTTAAAAGGCAGGTAGCATTTTAATCAGCAAGGTCAAACCTACCTACCAAGTTTGGTTGGTTTGATCTTGCTGACAGGTCCGATTTAACATCAGCAATAATAATGGTATTATGGTAAAATTGGATAATGGCAGTGTGTCTTCTTACATACGTCTGACACAGACATTTTCTCATGCAGTTATACAAAACGTCTACCCCACTGGCTGCATCTCTTACAATATACATGAAATATATGGGGTCTGATTTAATTACATCTATTTCTTTTACTTCTATTAAAGCAATTAAAATCTGCATATCATCATGGCTAAAAGCAATAAAAGCTCCTGATTATCAAATTAAATGGCATTTCAAATCGTGATAGCAAATAATTTTCATATGTCTTCATTGCCCCAAAGACGCTACGGAAATTCTCAAAGAGGCTGTAAACAATGAGCTGCCGACCCCCATGGCTACGGATGATTATCAGTGAAACAGACAGCCCCCCAGCAACAAGATTTATTTCAAGGTCTGCAGTGGTAGAAGGCAGATAAGAGAGGAGATAGGACATTCCAGCACATACAGGTGTGCCTCCCCAGCAGCCAGTTCTTCTCCCTGCAGGGGATAGTGCAGCGCTCCAGCTGATAAGCCTTATACTTTGCTGAGAGATATCATACAGAAGCAGATCATTAAATCACTCAAGCAATTATAAGCCGCATCTAAGAAACAGAAATGGCTTATTAAAATCTTACTTAAATGTGTTTTCTTTGCTTTTTAGGGTTGCTTCATTAACTATTTCATGGATTTATTCAGTTATTTGGAGCATGTGAATGAACCACTGCATATCCATATCATCCTTTATTCATTTTGTTAAGCTGGCCATACACAAGGCTAAAGTTGGCTGAAACTGGTGATTTCTGCACGTGGCTCGATTCAGCATGTGCTCTCAATCAGAAGGATATGTGCCATTATTACACACAATTAGATGGTAAACTGGTTCTGCCAAAATCAGTGAGTTCTCCCAACATTTGTCTAATTTCTATGATCCCCTTAACACTCAGCTTCGGGATTCTTCACAAAACTCCTTTTTTATTACACGTATTGTTAACTCACAACCATTATTCTACCAGTGTAATTTGTCACGCCCTAACTCAGTTGCATCCATACATTTTAAACTTTTTCATTATGGGAACTGGTCATGTGACCTCAAGTCTGACCAGCAGCCCAGAGCTTGCTCTAATGCGTAAACAGGAACTTGGACTCTCCCATGTGACTGCCTTACTGTGAATTACAGGATGACATCATCACCAATCAAATCCCTCCTGGCAGCTCTCAGGCACCGCCCCTCCCCATATTGTATATCTCTGTATTCTCCCACATTCTCCCATATCTAAAGGACAAGGAGCAGAGATATATAGTAGGTGAGAATATTAATATATATTAGCTGCAGCTATATATAAACACTCACACTGCCTGTACTATCTGTGTGTGCTGACTCTCCAGTGTAGTTCTATGAAATGTAGCTTCACACTGGTCTCCCTGCCTCCTGTACGTAAGAGTTAACAGGTGAGAGGGAGATGACAGGACAGAAAGGGCTGACAAGCTCAAGCTGCATCACATTGGATAAGATGGAAACTCTGCAGTGTGAGGGGATAGCAGCTGTATCACAATCTATCATGGCTGCCATTACACAGAGCAGTGCTGTGGGGTGAGCGTCCCCTATGTCTCTGCAAAGCCAGGAATGATGGGAAAAGTAGGATTCATTAGAAAAACCACATCTGAGGGAAAGAAGGAATCAAGATGGCAGACAACACACAAATTACACATCAAATTAAACAGGTATACAGGTATGCTTCTATAAAGGTCATTTATTTTTATATATTGGACATTTGTCTCCATTACAGTTCCTACTACACCATGAATATGTAAATGCACTCACCTCCAGTTTGTAACACATCCATATCAGAAAAAACAACATTACAAGGACTTACCCTATAGTTTCGACAAGCAGGATTAAAAGCATTTGTTCCACAGACAAACAACGTTTCTTCATCCCTCTTTAGTAAAACCTTTATAAAATTATGACATTCATCCTATGGATAAGATAACATGTATTAACATAGTATGCAACAGTATAGAACCTAATAATTACTTTGATTTATCCACTCCTACACCATCGTTCCACTAAGTCTACTCCGACTGGATCCTAGCAATTATAGCACTTTGCCTACATAGTACTAACAAGACTAACAGAATACATAAGATTTTGTATTCTTTATTTCATTACAGAACCCCATTAGGAATTGTTTCCCCTCTTCCCTAAGTTGGGGTCTGTTCTCTTTTAAAAAGGAGATTGGAATGACATATTTATCATGTTGGGGGATTCTGGTTACTTTTTATTATTTCACAATATGGCAACATAATCACATTCTACTATTCGACTATTATAAAGAATTAATTTTAACATGATATTTTGCAATAAACAAATATCTCTTGTGCAAATAAAAGTCACTGAGTTCATTGAAAAAGCAATTATACGGAGGCAGTGTGGGCTGTGATCCATAGCACATTGCAGGCTGCGACCGCAGGTAACTGTCTGAAGGCTAAACCCTTGGTGCCAGTGAAAGAAATGGAAAGCTGCCTACCTTATGCTTCCCCTTCATTCTGCAGGTGTCTACATCCGGCTGCTTAGATTTCCATGTCAGTTTCTGCAAACACAAAAGGGACATAAAAAATCAATCCGAGCCCCTAAGGCGGCGACGTCTTCGATTTTTAATGTCAGAGTTGAAGTGAAGAAACAAGCGGCAGGATAGAAGGTTATGTGTTGCATCTTCTGATTGTCATCTATGTAAAGTAGCACAGAGCGTCATGTTTAAAATGTCCGCTGCTTCTTGTCCGACAGGTGAATTGATGCCAGGGTAATCCTACAGAGCAGTCCTAGGGGACTTCTCCATTCACATAGACATAAACCTCATCTTACATTATTTACTGGGCGATGACATATTTACTGCTTTTGATGAGTCTGTCAATTTTAACACACAGATTCAAGAGCTAGGCACCAAAAGGTTGAATTACAATGTAAGGAGGTCAAGGACTGATATATATCAAAGGGAAAGATTATTAAAGTTCTTCCGTTCACCATAGGCACAGCAATATGCTAATGATGCATGCAGCTCTTACAGGCCGTATAGAAGTCCCTGGGTAGACTTTCACGCCATCAGCATAATAAAACTGATAGAAGCATAAAGTTGAAAAAGAGATACTCAGCATTCCACGAGCAGATTCCAAGTGCTTTGATGTAAGCTCTGGCACTAAGTCTAGGAGTACGGCACCTATGTATATTCAGGAGATTTTAAAGGCTTCTTAGTTGGCAATAACATACAGTATCTCTGGTGACAGCACATAAAAAGTAGGTCACTTTCTACATGCACATTGGCACTTCCCAACATTATGTGTCACAGTAGCCTAGTAATAAGTAACGGTGACTAGCACTGGTGTCTTGCAGCGCTGGGGTCCTAGGTTCAAATCTGACCATGGACAACATATGCATGGAGTTTGTATTGTTCTCCACGTGTTTGTGAGGGTTTCCTCCCACACTCCAAAGACATGCTGATAGGGAACGTAGATTATGAACCCCATTGGGGACAGAGTGATGTTAATGTCTGTAAAGCGCTGCTAAATATAGCATCGCTATAAAAGTGCATGAAATAAATAAATAAACCTCTCAGCAATGGGACAACTGGATCCAAGGAAAGGTTTACACATTTCTATTTTCCCATTTTCTCTTAAATTGATACTAACAAGAAATGAGAAGCTACGTTCTGTGTGTATGTATATATATATATATATATATATATATATATATATATATATAAAATTCCTGATAAAACAGAAAGTAAAGAAAGACGAAAAAAATATGTAATTGTGAATTCTTGGCTTCACGCATTCCATTGAGTTATCTGTTTCATATGTGTTATAAGTATGTAATATATCTGATATATCATGTGCAATAGTTGGAATACAATGCTGTTAGTAGGAACTGTAGGGCGGCACATTACCATGGATTTGGGGAGTACAGGAGGCCTCAGTGTGCTGCATTGCTGCTGTACCCACAAATTCAGCAGGAACTGGGAGACTGGCCCAGAACGTGGTTGAGCAAACACAGAAAAGTCTGGGCTAAGCAGCGAAGTCTGACAAAAGGTCAGTCCAACGCATGTACGTATAGTCCAAAGAAACGTATAGCTGCACGTTGTGGTTCCCAAGCTTGCCTTTCTTTTGTAACATGAGAAATGATAACAGGTGGAATCTCATAGTGTTAGACCAAGGAGTAAAAGCCAGCCGTATTATTGCAGGTCCGCAGTACTATGCCTGCACTGCTGCAGAACACACGGCCGGGCGCCCCATTGAAAATTCCTATACTTTGACATGTTTTATCTTTTTATGCATAGCTGCCCGCTCCCATAGAGGTGAATGGGGCCGCATCTATTCCGCAATATTGATTCGTTTGAATGGACCCTTACGCAAAGAACAAAAATATCATCCGAACTGTCCTATGTAAATAACTCACCGGTAGAGTGAAATGAATTCTACTAAATGCATTTGTACCTTCTTAAATCAGGATTAGGAAGTATGGAGGATTGTTTGCATTCGGAATCATATGCTTTCCCCAGCCTTTGACTTAAACATACTTGATTTTGCTAAATACACCTAACAATTAAAAGGGTTATCCCATGACTAATATAAAAGATCATACAGTACATGACAATCTCTTTCTAACAAAGCCAGAACCAGCCTTGTATTTCACATGGATCCAGGATCCATTCATTGCTCTGCTCAGGGGGCGTGTCCATTCTACTGCAGCTCTCTCCCTATCATAGCTCAGGAGGCGTGTCCATGCTCTCCCTATCACAGCTCAGGAGGCAGTTAAGGGATGGAACTGAGCATGTGCAGCCTTTTCAGTGAGCACGAGAAAGAAAAAGAACAAAGAGCAGGTGGTGCTATACTGAAACATTTTATTGAATAACTCAGTAGCTATATTTAGATTATTTAGATCCAGATGCTGGTTTGAAAACTGTAGAATATTTTTCATGGAACAACCCCTTTAAGCTCATACACGGCATTTCACTGCAGCTTTCCTGCAGTCCAGATGTTACATGAATGTGAATAAGATATGTTGCTTGTTGTGTTATTTTGTAATTTTAATTTTTTTAAAACTATGGTTTATTATTTTTTAACAGGATATATTATCTGTCATGGTTAGTTTTGAAGCAGTTCTCCAATAATATCACTGTGAATGATGGATAGATTGATGGACAGTCATAGTGGGGAGGGGTTACAAAAGGGTATTTTTACCTCTGGTGGACCAAACACATTTATGGATTACACATAAAACCAACTGATTTCAATGGGAAACACATAATACTTAATTCCGTACATATCAATAAGGGTCTGCACAGCAGAACACGCAATCTTCTTATTTTTATTAGCTTACTCATATTTTATAAGCGTATTAATATTATTTTGTGGACTTTGTGATAAAAGAGGTGTTATGAAAACTTGGCAACAAAAACTGTATCTGCTGATTGTAGTAAGGTCATGAGAAAATCTCAAAGATTCTAGCCATTCATGCTATGGCTTTATCCCTACCCTAACATAATCTGGCTCTAAGCCTTACTTGTCCTAAACATTTTTTTTGTGTGCAGTTATCTGTATGAGGGCGTGTTTTTGTGGGACAAGTTGTACTTAACAGTTGTACCATTTAGCATTCCATAAGATGTAGTGAAAATTCTAATTGAGGAAGAATTTGGAAAAAATGCAATTCCACCATAGTTTTATGGGATTCATTTTTACAGAGTTCAAAGAGGTAAAAAATGACACATTACCTTTATTCTGCAGGTCAGTACAATTACAGTACTTTTTTACAGTAGTGTTATGTTTAAAAAACAAACTAAACGTTTTTTCTTTGCCTTGCCATATTCTGACATCTCTAAGGTTTATGTTTCTGTTTATGGAGCTGTGTAAGGGCTCATTTCTTGTGGGATGATCTATATTTCTTATTGATACCTTCTTGGGCTATTATGACTTTTTCATATCTTTTATTCCATTTTTTGAAGTGACCAAAAACAGCTATTTGGCTATTTTGATTTTTATTGTTACATTGTTCAAAACGTGTACAAAATGGAGAAAGGTGGGTAATTTAAAATCTTAATTCTTTTGGCTTTTATTTTTTATATTTTTAAAACGTTTTGCTTTTTTAACTATATGTTTAGACCTCCAATGGGACTTCAGCATGCAATCATCAGATTGCTTCTGCTATAGACTATAATGTTTTACCATTGTAGTATATGGGAAAACTGATTTGTTCTTGTTGAGCCCTATCTGAAGCAGGGCTCAATAGGAACTTAACTACAGCAGATCTGGAAGCCTTCAGAAAAATCCTGAATGCCATAGCAACTAAAAGGCTCCAGGGATCTCATTGCAGGGGGCTGTTCCATCACCGGGACCTCCCAGTTAATGACACCTCAGATGCCATGATTGTCATTAGTCATGGCATCTGAGGGTTCGAATTCTTTGATCAGAGTTGTCTCCCATCACGGGCACTGGTGGCAGATGTCTGTTGTGTACAACAGTAGGAATTCACTGGCTATGGCATCCGCTCAGCTCCTGTAAAGACTCAACTTTTACCATAAATGTATGGTGGAAATTGGGAAGGGGTTAAAATACTGTATTACATGTGAACCAGTAGAAATAAAAACTCCTAACTTACTCTAAAATATATATCTGTTTTCAGAATTGTTTCCCCATATGTATCTATGCATCTCCAGTGTAATTCAGCAGATAACCAAAGTTGAAGGCAAATCAGCAAAAGAAACATGTACTAAGACAACCACTTATTAACTGTGAGACTAAAGATTACTAAACTGGCTGCTTGTGTTTTAAGCAAACGTTAAAGCATAATGCATCTGCATAACTCAGCTGGATGAAAGCCATTTGATGGATAATCCTGCAGGGATTCAGAAACATTTCCATAAAATGCACAGGATAAACCCATCTTCACAAATGCATGTATTAAATAACTGTGTTTTTTTTTCCAATTTTCAAAGGTGCTTTGTCATGGAGTTTGATGGGTACAGCCAGTATGAAAAGGCATCCTACTGGGAGTGAAATACTAAATATTAAATTGTGTGTCTCTTTTTAAGTTTAGAAACTGTCCACAAAGTGCCTCAAAGCTTGCTGTAACTTCTTGCAATCGCGAGTCACTGGGACACAAAATTTTCCATTTCCCATGCCCTTCTTATTGTGTAAGTACCAATATGTAAGATACGTGATGTCATTTATTCCCAGATTTAATGTTTAAAACATCAAGGGTTTTCCATTTCTGCATTTTTAAATTATTGATTTTAGTAGATGAATTTAACATTACTATATTAATATGAAGAAGAAGCTCCTTTGTGGTGTCTCAGTAATACGGTAGGATATGCCACAGTTTGTTTTTCTATATACTATACACTGTGTATCTGCATATATCAGTATGGTCCCATAGACTGATGTATAACACACAGCTTGTATACAGCCATAATACAGCATGAGCCTCCTTGAAATACAATAGCATAAAGGGGTTGTCTCACTTCTGCAAATGGCATTTATTAAGTAGAGAAAGTTAATACAAGGCACTAACTAATGTATTGCGATTGTCCATATTGTCTCCTTCGCTAGCTTTATTAATTTTTCCGTCACATTACACACTGTTCGTTTCCTTTATTATGACCATCCTATAATCCAGCAGTGGTGGCTGTGCTTACACATTGAAGGAAAAAGCACTAACCTGTGTTCACTCTGAAGGTCCTGGCCACCAGAGATAGGCCAGTGTTTTTTCTAATAATGTCCAAGCACAACCACAGCTGCTGAATTGCAGGGTGGTCGTAACCATGGAAACAAGCAGTGTATACTGTGATGGAAAAATTAATCAGCAAAGGAAGCAATATGGACAATCACAATACATTAGTAAGTGCCTTGTATTAACTTTCTCTACATGATAAATGTCATTTGCTGAAGTAAGTCAACCCTTTTAAAGAAGACCTGTAACCTTTCCTGACATGCCTGTTTTACTAGCTACTTGCATTCTCCATGTAACACCTATTCTGCAGTATCTATTCTTACAACTCTGTGTTATGCCATTCCTTTATTATTCCTGCTAGAAGTTATGAATAATTTGCTAGCAGTGTGCCATGAAGATCCAGGTGGTTGTTACCAGTTGGGGGTTTGTCTGACACTGGCAGCACTGAGGTAAAGTCAGACTGCGCAAGGACACACGCTAACTGGCAGCACACATCTGGAACTTCTCTGCAAACTGCTAGTAATTTATTAATAGCGTCTAGTAGGAATAATAAACGAATAGTACATCCACAGAGTCATTTGAATAGATATTTTAGAATGTTAGTTATGGAGGATGCAAGTAGTTAATAAATCACACAAGTCAGGAGAGGTGACCGCTCCTCCTTAAAGGGGTTTCCTTGGATTTTAATATTAATCATCTATCCTCAGGATATTGATGAACTATCCTGAGGATAGGTCATCAATATTAATAAACTGGAAAACCCCTTTAAGAGTGCCAGTGTATTCAAACACGCAAATATTACTCACTTCAAGGGTATATGAAGGAGCCGTCCCACTGAAATAAATCGGACACCTGCTCACTGCTGCACTGTCGAAGATGAGCAGGTAAACAAACAAGGGAAGGCAGCGCTTGCATGGAGCGAGGTCTTCCCTTCAACCATCTTATCGGCGGGGTGCCGGGTGTCGGAGCCCCACCGATCTGATATTGATAACCTATATTAAAATCCCCAAAAACCCCTTTAAGAGCGCCTGTGTATTGAAAACACAAATATTACTCACTTTATTGAAATAAATCTCTTCCGTGTGCGACGTGTCCAGGTCTATCGTGTAGATGTGGTCCCTGATAATAAAATAACATTTTTAATAACATATTTCAGCAAGGCAAGTATTAATATTAATTGTTAGAATGCTGGAAATGTAAATGTAGCAGAGATTGTTCTATGCCAAAACATTGGCATAGCAGATTTGAAAAATGCCCCTCTATATGTATATAAGTGCCAAAAACACCAAAAATGCTATAGATAAAATAAATGATTAATTTATATTTAAAACACATTTGATTCAGCTAGCAGTGGCATACCTAAAAGTAAGGTTGATCGAAGTAGCCGAAGTGGGGTGCAATGACGGGGGCGGCACAAATGCTGTTCCCCGTCATTGCACTTGCTACTTACAAAGAAATGTGCTTTGTAATTAGTCACAAACCAAATTTCTTTGTGAAATTCGGTGAAGCAACCAAATCAAATTTTTGTAAACTTCGCTCAACACTACATACAAGAATAAAACGTACAGGGTTACAATCTTTTTAGAAAGGATCGTCAAGACCGGAGAGGGGGAGGGGTCTGCCTTTATGTAAAGTCGTGCCTAAAGCCCACACTCGGAGAAGATATAAGTGAGGGACATAAAGATGTGGAGTCACTGTGGGTAGAAATAAATGGAGCCAAAAACAATAATAAAATACTAATAGGACTTTATTATAAACCACCCAATATATCAGAGACCACAGAAAATCTACTTCTAAACGAAATAGACGAGGCGGCAAATCATAATGAGGGCATTATTATGGGGGACTTCAACTACCCAGATATAGACTGGGAAACTGAAACCTGTACATCTCATAAAGGAAACAGGTTCTTGGCAATAACCAAAGACAATTACCTTTCCCAACTGGTTCAGGACCCCACTAGAGGGACTACCATACTGGACTTAGTATTAACCAATAGACCTGACAGAACAACAGGTCAAATAGTGACCATAATATAATAACCTTCCAATTGTCAATCAAAAGAGTGTTTCTTCAGGGAGGAACAAAAATACCAAACTTCAAAAAAGCTAAATTTAGCCAACTAAGAGAGGCCATAGACCTAACTAACTGGGACAAAGTCCTCAAAAATAAAAATACAGCCACAAAATGGGATATTTTTAAAAGCATTCTAATATCTAATTTGGGGGGTACATACCTTATGGGAATAAAATGATAAGAAACAAGAAAAAAACAATGTGGATAAATAGAACTGTAAAGAAAGCAATAAATGACAAAAAGAAAGCATTTAAATCACTAAAACAGGAGGAGAGCGAGGAAGCATTGAAAAACTATAAGGAAAAAAATAGAAGATGTAAAAGACAAATAAAAGCAGCCAAACTAGAGACCGAGAGATTAATCGCCAAAGAGAGTAAAACTAACCCTAAAATGTTCTTCAATTATATAAATACTAAAAAGTATAAACCAGAAGGTGTCGGCCCCTTACAGAGCAATGAGGGGGGAGTTGCAGAGAGCGATGAGGAGAAAGCGAAGCTACTAAATAACTTTTTCTCCACTGTATTCACTGAGGAAAATAAACTGTCAGATGAGATGCAGAGTATAAAAGTAAATTCCCCTTTAAAAGTGTCCTCTCTGACCCAGGAAGAGGTACAGCAACGTCTTAAAAATATTAAAATAGACAAATCACCAGGACCTGATGGCATACACCCCCGTATCCTAAGAGAATTAAGTAATGTCATCGACAGACCCTTATTTCTGATATTTAAGGACTCTATACTGACTGTTGGTGTGGTGCCAATATTCGAAAAGGGTCCAAAAACAGAGCACGGAAACTATAGGCCGGTAAGTTTAACTTCTGTTGTGGGTAAACTGTTTGAAGGTTTTCTGAGAGATGCTATCTTGGAGTACCTCAATGAAAATAAGCAAATAACTCCGTATCAGCATGGCTTCATGAGGGATCGGTCATGTCAAACCAATTTAATCAGTTTCTATGAGGAGGTAAGTTCTAGACTTGACCGCAGCGACTCAATGGATGTCGTATATTTGGACTTCTCCAAAGCGTTTGACACGGTACCACATAAAAGGTTAGTATACAAAATGAGAATGCTTGGCCTGGGAGAAAATGTCTGTATGTGGGTAAGTAACTGGCTCAGTGATAGAAAACAGATGGTGGTTATTAACGGTAGATACTCAGATTGGGTCACTGTCACTAGTGGGGTACCACAGGGGTCTGTATTGGGTCCTATTCTCTTCAATATATTTATTAATGATATTGTAGAAGGTTTGCATAGTAAAATATCAATTTTTGCAGATGACACTAAACTGTGTAAAGTAATTAACACAGAGGAGGACAGTGCACTGCTACAGCAGGATCTGGATAGACTGGAGGCTTGGTCAGGAAAGTGGCAGATGAGGTTTAACACTGACAAATGTAAGGTTATGCATATGGGAAGGAATAATGCAAGTCACCAGTACATACTAAATGGTAAAGCATTGGGTAACTCTGACATGGAAAAGGACCTAGGAATTTTAGTGAACAGCAAACTAAGCTGTAGAAGCCAGTGCCAGACAGCTGCTGCCAAGGCCAATAAGATAATGTGTTGCATCAAAAGGGGCATGGATGCCCGTGATGAGAACATAGTCCTGCCACTTTACAAATCACTAGTCAGACCACACATGGAGTACTGTGTACAGTTCTGGGCTCCTGTGAACAAGGCAGACATAGCAGAGCTGGAGAGGGTTCAGAGGAGGTTAAATAAAGTAATAACTGGAATGGGTGGACTACAGTACCCAGAAAGATTATCAAAATTAGGGTTATTCACTTTAGAAAAAAGACGACTGAGGGGAGATCCAATAACTATGTATAAATATATCAGGGGTCAGTACAGAGATCTCTCCCATCATCTATTTATCCCGAGGACTGTGACTGTGACGAGGGGACATCCTCTGCGTCTGGAGGAAAGAAGGTTTGTTCACAAACATAGAAGAGGATTCTTTACGGTAAGAGCAGTGAGACTGTGGAACTCTAAAAGAGTTCAAGAAGGGCCTGGATGTATTTCTGGAGGGTAATAATATTACAGGTTATAGTTACTAGAGAGGGGTCATTGATCCAGGGAGTAATTCTGATTGGCTGATTGGAGTCGGGAAGGAATTTTTTCCCCTAAAGTGAGGAAAATTGGCTTCTACCTCACAGGGTTTTTTTTGCCTTCCTCTGGATCAACTTGTAGGAAAACAGGCTGAACTGGATGGACAGATGTCTTTTTTCGGCCTTACAAACTATGTTACTATGTTACTATGTAAAATGGTGCTCACTATACCAATGTCCAGAGTACAATACAGTACAATAATTGTGTCCAGCTGTATAGAGCACATTAAGAATATTTCCTTCCATTCTATAGCTCCATATAAAATGATAAGAATAAAGTAATACTTTCAGCCGTTCTCAGATCCTAGGTCCTACATCCTGCAGTCTGGTGATTTCTCCCTAGGTCTGGTGAAACATTTGCCTACTCACGTCCTCTCGTATCTGGTCATTAGCAGATCTAATATCTGATCTAGGTCTGAACAAATAATTACTATGAACATTTTTTCCACTTTTATCTAATAACGTTGATCTAATCACAGCAGTGATATGACCCCATTGAGATCAATGAGAAGAGGTGCAGATGTTCATGCATGCAAGCCACCGCAGAGAAGCCAATTCATTTATCAGTGGACACCCAAGTAAAGAATCAAGGCTGTCTATGACAGGCTGTATAACACTTCTCACTGTACTTGTTCCTATAGTAACTTTTTCTTAAGGTCGTGGAATAAATTTGAAGAACTGGCTTTAAACAGGTTAATAGGGAGCATCTGGGAGCAAAGCTAGTAGACCATTTACATTTTATACCACGTGCCAAAATAACTAGAAATGAGTTAAGGATTTCCAACAACTACTTAACGCTTGTGGCTAAATACTTTTCTAATTAGGTTTTGTTGTCTGCCAAATGTTGCAATATGGAGTGTTCTGGATTTGCTAAAGAAAAGAACTTCTGTTTGCTTCCCAGGAGCTGGACGCTGCACTTTATCATGCAGTTCACTTTAATGGCTAAACCACAGTCTGGGTCATTAGAAGAATAACATTAGCTTTCTACTTAATTTGCTGTGCCCATTTTGTTCTTCTGCAGAGCCATGCTGCACCACAACAGATAAAATAATCAGGCCGATCGTTTTGAGCTAAATGCTACAAAGTGAGCATTAACGGGCACCCCCTCCATGTTGTCTGCCTTTCCAGTGTTAATTGACGGTTTTCATTTTTGTTCTTACATTGTGCTTGACTGAATCAGAATTAGAAATCAGTCACAAAGCTGCAATATAGGTCTATTCACTTGGATACCTCAAAATTGCCAAGGAATCCTCATTAATATGGCCGTATTGAGAAGACCTGAAAACATTTCTGCTTGGTTTGCTCTCTCACATATTGCTAAGTCCAGTCTGTGACATAAGCAGCCCTGTCTCAATGAAACCTAATAACAGTATAATTGCACTTCCCACCTCTGTTTGCTAATGCAGTCAGAAGCCTCCATTCCTGGTTTACTAACTAGAGTCTTTTCCGTTCTTGACAAAAAGACTTTGTTTTGTCCAAACACGAAGTTCCATAAATTGTATGCAATAAACTAGCTTTTTAATTCCGCTCCTTTAGCACAAACAGAAACAAAAATTCTCCTTTTACTCATCTGCCGAGCATTGCCAGATTTTGTTACCATGACATAGACTTGCTCAGGAAGACTATTCTGCAGTGCTCCTGGCTGTCTGTGACCCATGACCACCCGTATAATGTATGTCTACAGGAGTTGTGCTGCAACAGCTGCTGAACCAACAAGCCTGTGGCTTCCTGAAAGGGTGTGAATCTTTTGACATGTGCTCCTGTGCACAGTGGGAAACCATTCAGGGCTTCAGGCTAGGTGGGTGTTCAGTGCGTTGGTGCAAATTCTTCTGTTTTAACCCATTCATTGCTCATTGTGGCATTCACATATTTAAAATAATAGTGACATTTCTGGGAATGAGGGCAATAAGATCAGGCCGCCAGTCTATATGCGTTATATGTTCAAATGACTAAATGGAATGGCAAAAAGATCATCTGTTCACTCACTGGGCTACAGTCAACATCCGGTTAACTTTTTTCTTATGAAGCCAGTTCTTGTACTGGTTTGGGACAATGATCAAGTATGGTAAAGACTAGGCATGTTTTGTTCCTGGCTAGGAGGTCAACTCTTTATAGAGGAGACTTAAAGGGGGAGGGTTATCAAAACTGGTGCAAGGGAAAACTGACTTAGTTCCCCATAGCAACCAATCAGATTCCTCCTTTCATTTTCCAAAGGAGCTCTCAAGTTTTCCCATGCACCAGTTTTGATAAATCTCCCTGATAATGCCTAAAATGGTTCTCTTGGAATGATTAAAAAAAACAGTAAAGTTGGCAGAAGCCACCAGTTTCGACATGACCAGCTTATGCGTATAAGGTGTGTGCTTACTCTATGGAAAGAAGGATTGGGACTGTTGAAATTCAACACCCAATTATTTCAATCCCAAGGGAGATAAGCCACTGATGGAGGTGTCTGGTAGTGGCTTACCACCCTCTCCACACTCATAATGCATACATGCTTGGCCATATGGACAACTTTGTAGATATGAAAAATGGCGATCTGTGGTGAAAGTCACTTTTTAGATGATGGGTCTTACACCTGTAGAAGATTCATGCCTCTTGGGTGACTTAGATGCACCTAATTATACTGCCAACTGGTTATAATTCCAATTATTTTATTACAAAATGAGGTTGTATGTTATTACAAGAAGGAAAGGTCAATAGATTCTGAACTCTAGGAAAGACAATTAAAGGGGTTATCCAGGAATTTAATATTAATGACCTATCCTCAGGATACGTCACCAACATCAGATCGGCAGCCATCTGACTCTTGGCACCCTGCTTTTCAACTGTTTGAAGAGTCAGCTACACTCACTGGAGATACTGTGAGCACCACAGCCTTCTCACTGCTCACCAAGCACAGCGCCGTACATTGTATAGAATCTGTGCTTGGTATTGCAGCTCAACCCCATTCACTTTAGTGGAACTGAGCTGCACTGGGGCCATGTGACCAATCTACGGTGATGTCACTGGCCTAGGAAGAGACCTAAGTGCTCGCAGGGCACCACAGCATCTTCAAACAGCTGATCGGCTGAACCCCCGCTGATATGATACTGATGATCTATCCTAAGGATAGGTCACCAATATCAAATTCCTGGAGTAACCCTCCAATATTATCTTATAAAAGGAGAGCCATAAGGTAAGTATTCTAATATATAGGTATGTCAATAAGGAAAACACTATTGAAATCATCTAACGGCAAATTATTGAATGCCTAGAGAAAGACAGTGAAATTGTGTTAACATTATTTTCATGCACCAAGCAACACTGAAGGCTTAAAGCTAACATGGATTTTTGCATTATTATTTTTTCTCTCACTTGAGTGCAGATTGTACACTTTGTTGAAAAAAAGAAAAGATAAATCCATATGCATGATTGACATGAACATTTCAGCTGGTAAATAATCATCTATAAATTACATTCAAAGGCCAGTAATTAGAACAAACCCGTATCTTCGCATTTATTCTAGTCTGCTAACACAATTCAAGCAAATCTTATCGCCTCTATTGTCTGCTACGGTAATTACCCAGGTTCTTTTAACTGGTACAGTATTCTGCAATAGAAGTGGTAAGAGCGGCGAGAGAAAACCGTACCCTGTGATAATGAGACAAATATCACGCCAGTCAAAAGTCTAAAGCTCACAGTAATTAAAAGGAGATAGATACTTCAATATAGATGCCACAGTGATGGGGATGATCTGTGCACATCTCTAACTTACACCTTGTAATGGAAAATAAAAAAAGTTGTGTCAAAAGAAGATGCCTGCAATCGGCAATCAAAAGAAATGTCTCCTATGTCTGCAATGGCATAACGAGGTCCCAGAAGCTGCATGAGGTCTATCAGATCTCATCTACACATTCCTGGACAGTGATAAACAAACAATGGAGTTTTTGCAAGGGATAGATGAAGTTTTTTTTTTTTTTCGTGCAACAACAAGTCATTAGGAATCAACTCTAGTGAGTGAATGAAAATAAGAAGCAGGGAATTGTGTATTTTTTTCCATTACGCCTTAAAAATCTAGCAATAACACAGAAGGCTCATTGTATCAACATTTAAATTTCACATCTTCCACTTTTGAAGGGGTTTTCTGGTTATACTAGTGACCTATTCTCAGGACAGGTCATCAATATGTGACCAGTGGGGGTCTGAATGCCAAGACCAGCTGTTTGAAGAGGCCGCTGTACTCACTGTGGTGAGCACAGTGGTGATCACTGCGACATCCTCGCAGCTTGCCAAGCACAGCAATGTACATTAGATAGCTGCTGTACTTCGTATCACAGCTCAGCCCCTTTCACTTGAATCGGACTGAGCTGCACCTAGGCCATGTGACTGATGAATGTGAGGTCACTAGCCGTGGCCACTTCAAACAGCTGATTGTCGGGGTTGCCAGGGATCGGACCATCACCAATCAGATACTGATGACTTAGCTGACAGGTCATCCTTATAAACAACTTGGAGAGTCCCTTTAATTAGATTTCGAGACAGTATACTCAATGGCTACTTTGTAATAAGGAAGATATTAAATCTATTTGGACATTAGTCTTCATTGACGAGGTAAGCTCCAATACAGCTTGGTGGTTGAGCAAATATTGGATGTAATATATCATTCAAATTTGCTTGGCCAAGCAGTGATGTAAGACAAAGGGTTTACCAACCTAGCAGCTATGTACAGTGTCCGATTCATTATCATGATCTGTTGGATATCCATTTTGTGCTTCTGTGTGTTGTTTCTTCCTGGTTTGTGCCCCACAAATACCGGATACTGTTTTGTATCTGCAAAGAAAAAAATGCAGCAAAGGGTCACGCAAAAATGTATTTCTTTGTCAATGTTCTTGTACAGACCTTCGGACTTTCCATAGACAGAAGTGACCATGTTTCGTGATGTCATGTACGGTGCTAACAATTGAAAGACCACACTGGAAATTTAAGAATCTCCACTGAACAATACATCAAAAGGAAACTGCTCTCAAGTAGTAATTCACACTGGATTTCACAAAAATTTAAGGAGCTTAAGGGTTTCATGGATCAGCTTTCTTGAAAACCCCTTTAACCCATAACAATTATTTAAGATTTATGACTAGAAACTTAAAACTAATAGTTTGATAAATGACATATGCTGAAATATTCCATTTTAGTAACTGTACATGTCTCTTACGGTTATTTTAAGAAAAATATATTAAAGGCATAATCGAGGCATCAGTATCTTATGATCCATATACTTTTGTACTTTGTTAGGCTGAGAGTAATTTTATTAAAAGGGCCAAAGGGGCATTACATTGATCGAGTTACACTAAATTAATGTAAATGATTTTTGTATTTATTGTAAAAATTTAAGAAAAAAAAAAACGGATTTCATTACATACTCTAAATACAGGAGCATTCCTAAAGTTGCAAAGTTATAAGGCTGACTTCAGATGCCTATCATCTGTGTATATGGTGCCAAAATGTCTAGAGATGGATTTCACCAGACTGGGGCTAGTATATCCTAGTAAAAGGCTTTTTTTAACCTTATTTGCATATGGATTCATATTTTACTTTATTATATAAAACACATTTAACTTCAACAATAAGCTATTTTTTACTAATGACTATTGCATTAGCTCTCATAATTCAACATAAATTAGTTAAGTAGTTCATCCATTAACATCTAATTCGTGAGGCTACTTGCCAACTTATTCTCAGTTAAGTGCCATCGTAAAATGATATTATTCCATAAATCCGATTTTTTTTTAATCAAAGGGCAATTCATTTAATTAGGATTTCTATAAGAATTAGGACCAAATATGTTAAGATCATTTTTACACAACTATATTAGAGTTATTCCTTATTCTCGGAACAAGGAATGTGTCTGTTACTTGGAGCAACCCTTCTTTTAACATGTAAAGTCTCATTTGAAGTCAACATTTTCAACAGAACTTCAATACATTGAAAATGAGCCAGAGCTTGTGCATTTTTAATTTTGCATCCAGAATTTCACAAACATTTAGCATGTTATGTTAATTTTTTCCTGTCCCCATAATTTAAGTACATGTAATTAAATTTGTGTTTCTTAATATTTCAATTATAGTTTAGTAGTTGCATAAAAATGAGTTTTGCAAACATTGTAAGATGTCTTTAGCTTTTGCACAGGCTCAGATGATGCAGAGAATTCATCTGCATACAAATCCATGTTAAGCCAGTCGGAAGTGCACTTTTCAGTAACACTAAATCTATTCTACAGGCAGATAATGCTTAAAAGTAGAGGACTGGTCATGTTCTTAAGAACCTACAGCTTTTAAGAAGGTTAGTCGAGAAGATTAACAGTAGATATGCCAAGAGTTTATCCGCTGTACAGACATAAGATTTTGGCTTGAGTCTGCAACTTAAAGTACTTTTCCAAGAAAGTTTTAAGCCTACAAGGCGCATTACATTTAATGAAAGAGATAGACACTATGCTCTTTATTGGATAGATGACATACAGTATTTTAGGAAGTGAGAAACTCTACGCAGATATATCTGGAGCTGAATTAACAGCAATCACTTATTACATGCTTACTATCAGTCCCTTTACAAGAGGAAGTAATAAAGTAATAGATGATGCAGGTAAGATAAATTCCATGTAACTTCCTTGTCAGTCTGTTTTATCACAGCTTTTATCAACTCATCTGAAGAATACAAGCTGCAGTAACATATGTGTGTATTTTGATCACAGATTCGAAAGGCAATAGTACACAAGGAAAAGCCCCATGAAAGTCTTTGTGTGCCACATTAAGTCTCTATAGCACTCGGAGGTTGAACAGAACCTTAAAAGGAGTTATGCCATGATTGATTCAAAAAATCAGACATCATATAGTATATGACAATCTCTTGTACCTCACATGGATCCAGATATTTCCCCATTCATTGCTCCAATTGTTCTGCTAGATTTATTTCAGGCTGGTAGCCCGAGTACCCTTTCTGCTGTGGCTCTTTCCCTGTAACTGCCACAGCTTCTAACAGACAGTGACAGTTAAAGATTTAAACTGAGCATGTGCGACCATCTCAGTGAGAAGACTAAGAAATAAGGAAAAGAACAAACAGCAGGTGGCGCTATACAGATATATTTTACTGAATAGTTCAGTGTCTATACTAAATTTGCAAATACATTCAATTACAAAAGTATTCAGATCCAGGTGTTACTTAATACAGCCAGGAGAATGAGGGCTAAAACTATATATTAGTTTAGATTTATCTTTCATGATCTTACTCTTTATGTTAAAGAGTTATTCTCATGTTAGACATTTATGTATGATAGATTAGGGTATGACCATCCTAAGAACAGAGGTCCTCCCACCCCATTCAGGTGGCTGCGGGTCATGCATGTAGGCTGTGAATGAATGCTGGTGGCTTAGCCCATTGTGATAAGCTGTAAATAAGAGTTATGTAAGTTTGTTGTGCTACACTGATTGTATAACTCATGTTCATTTTGTCATTGCAATTTAGGATAAGTCCCAAAATAGGACTTAATACTCAGTTGTCTCTGGTGTTCAAATTATGTTAAATTTCCCCCTTCATGGTAAGAGGGTGAAGCCGCAGCACAAGAAATGCACGTCCAGTCGTCTCATTGCTGATTATGCATATCTCTCCTGGTTACACCCAGAGAGCTAATTTTATTAGAAATACATGATGGTGTAATCACCCCCCCCTTTGTCATCCATTTTAATATATCCAATCACAATCATACAAGTATACATGTAACATCAAATCAAAAGAATGATAATGGCAGCCAATGGCATTTACATTACTTCATCTATCTGGGAAATTCCATATGCAAATTTTAACTTCTGCTAAGTTCCTCTTTTCCTATAGCCGTATCAAGTGATTATGAGTCATTTTTATTTTTAAGCATATGTGACATCTAATGGAGATTAATACAGAAAATGGAGACTATTTAATAATGAAATACAATATAGCAAAATTGTGTTCACCAACTAATTAAATTTCTTTAATAATTTCTACGGGAGTTACAGAAATAGTGTGGCACAGCAGGCATGTCTTTTTCCATAGTACAGGCCACCTGTTCATTCAATTGAGCCTGGATGCAGCAGTCAATGGCCGCCTGGACGTTGTGGAAGGACCTCCGTTACTAGGACATGTGTAGGACCATCATCTATCAGACATTTATGGCATGTTATATATATATATATATATATATATATATATATATATACACGAGAAATGTCTACCCTATTAAGTTACTGTAAAATTTGTATACTTTGTGTTTCAAGTGTACACTGAGCCATTATTTTATAAATCATAGGTTATGAACTTATTTCAATATTCCCTCTTAATAACGTAATTGTTTAAATAGTCTTGTAGAACATTTTAAACCAAGTACAAGTGCAGTTAAAAGTATCAATTGACTAAAGTGCCACTTCAACATTTATAAAAAAAAAAGTTTGTAACTTGCTTTTCTCAATTTATATAAAAAAAATGACCATAATGTAACTGATAGAAATACCTGAGACAGCCTATGTCCCAGGGGTGTAGATAATATTGGTTGATGAATCAGGCAATACATTGTTTGATTGATTAAATGGGTTGTCCAAATGTTTAATACTGATGACCTATCCTTAGGACAGATCATCAGTATCTGATCAGTGGTAGTCTGGCCCCCTGGTGAGTGCCTTCTAGAAGCTGACAGAGCACATTGCTATCCATTGGATAATGGCTGTGCTTGGTATTGCAGCTCAAGCCCGTTCACTTGAATGGGACTGAGCTGAGCCTAGGCCATGTGGCTGATAAACGTGACATCACTGGCCTAGGACAAGGCCAGAGTGCTCACCAAAGCACTGTAGCTTATTCAAACAGGTGATCGGTGGAAGTGTCAGGTGTGTACATATCAGATAATGATTACCTATCCTTAGGTCATCAATATCAAACACTTAGACAACTCCTTTAAACTGTTTTATAAATGTTGTATGACAATACTGTCTGAAGGCCAGATTTATCCACCATCTAGAATATGGATATTTTTCTCTCACTACCGATATAGTGGTAACACATTTTGCACAGTAAAGTTTATATTGTTACAAAAGGTACTAACAGTGCATGCATTCTGGGCACCGGGTGAGGATGGTGGTGCCAAAAAATGCTACTACTGGCCAGGGTATTTCCTTTCCAGATGACACTCTACTAATTGAGTATAACTGTTAGTGTATTTTTACCCATAATGCCTAGGGCTTTAACTGTAGATATAGTGCTAGGACAACCCACATAACAATGCCTTTGTAAGATAATATTTCACACCACATACTTGTATGTTTATTTGCTTTGAAACTTGAGGAAACATCCTCCACCCATTTGAATGTGCCTATAGGACATAGGTGAGGAATGTTAAGCTACATTTCCTTAAAGGAATGTTATCCACTGACAACATTTAAAAGACCCAACCTTTACATCCACTTTAACACTTCTGTTATTATATTTGTTACTGTGAAGAAACCAAGAAGATGTTTTACTCACAGTTGCCATGCGAAATACTGATTGGCTCAGAATCTTCTGGGAATCCAGCCCCAGCAACTTGCAGTACTGTGAAATATAGCAGCAAAGCTTCTGACCTCATAGTAGTTTAGCTCGAAGACTTTACTTGTCACTTCACCCTGTAAGAAGACAAAAAGTACAAAAAAATGTAAGTTCTAAAGACCTATGACTTGAATATCACATCTGTGTGTGCATACCAAATAACACCCAGTGAAGCTATACAGAATTAATGGCTTGCATAGATTAAGGGCAAATTAATAATAAATGCATTTTTACTTTATGTAAAGATAATACAAAAAAAATAATTTCAGACTCTCTTTCAACTATTCCGTGCTGCAGGAAATAGCGCTGTCTTAGATATCTACCAAACAGATGAACATATTAATATTAATGCACTGCAAAATAAACCAATCCTAGGAACAAGCGAGTAGTCAAGAGACAAACTAAAGTCTCAAAATGCTAAAAATACTAAAAAGATGAATCAGATCTGTATATACAATAAGAGTCTGAATCAAAATGGTAATGGCTTCTATCATATAGATAATTTAGAGAAACAAAAAAGAATGAAACAAAAATAATTTCAGTCATAAAATACACCGGAAAAGTATTAGAAAATTTTAGGCCTAATCAGAAATGTTTGACGCTTCCAAACAGGAAATTATTTGGATATACAATAGAGCTATTGTTGAGTCTGTCATGAATCACTCCACATTTAGTACACTAAGCATTTATAAATCTCTAAAGCGCCATTATATAAAAACTGAATCTGCTGTTCTGTCCTTCCATTATGTCTGGACCCCAATTATTAGAGCTTGAAGCTTCTCACTGTGCAAACATTACTATATCAAATCCAAATAATGCGTGACTGGACATCTCAAAATGAGAGGCAGAACCCCAATTCTATGTTAAGTTGGTGCACATCAGCTATTGGGCTTGCTTCAAGCGACCACACTAAATTCAAAGGCCCAAAGGTGCTGGCAATGACAGCATTCCAAATGCAAGTTGTGTCTAGAAAAAGTGAAGATGTATTCCACCAAATGTGACGTTACAGCTATGGACAGCCTTTGGCATCCTTGAAAATGTCATCACTAGGTATCAGACCTGTCAATGATCGGCCAGAACATCGATAACGAGAGTTCGTAGGAATGCTTTAGCAAAGATCTGGCTGTGTAATACTAACCCTAAAAGTGCAGCTGATTATCCAATGAACAAGCAAGTTCATCAGGCAATCACGATTTCTACAAGTCAGTATGAGGACGAGTGGTAGCTTTAGTGATTGCTCCTCCCCATACTCTGTGGAGGAGATTGCTGCATGTAGTAGCAGCGGTTTCCTCCACTAACGAGCAGACGATTGCCGGGGAGCAACGCTTCCTTCCCGACAATCGTCTTCTAAATGTTTTAATGTAATACAGCCCTTACTTTGATTTCACGCTCTGTTCTTGGGCAGATAATAATTGATATAATAAATTAATAGGGTTTTCCCACAAAAAAACCCAAAAAAACAAAATCAGTTTAACTTTTCCCAGAAAAGTGGATGTGGTGTAGTTTCTATAATAGTTGAACTTTAATACAACTAGGGGCTATGTTTTAAACCACTTTATATATGCTGTAGTTTCGGATGTAGTTGGCTTTAATGTGGCTTTTCTCCATTCTGTTAATTCTTCTTTTGTCAAGTAAAGGGTAATCTTTTAAGCTCAGGAAAACATGGCATGGGGAACTTCAAAGAAGGCCAAAGTATTTAATTGTGGACTTCCATCAAACCTCTTTGAATGGACTCATACCAATGACCTACTGTTCAGTCATTTATATAGGTAGGGGGCAAAAACACAAAAGGAACGTAGGAGAGGTATGCACAGCTGAATGGGGCGTTTTCAAGAGTCCTTTTTAAAAGCCATGAAATGTTTAATGTAATGTCTCTATTTGTGAACTGCATCTATCTAAACAGCCAATATCTCCTTCCCCTGAGGGTTCTGCTTCCTCATGTATGTCAACAAGTTAATGCTGTCAACAAGTTAAGAACACACATATTGTGGAACAGACAGCCTCGCTGAAAGCAGCACACAGAGATCTTTCACATTCTAACACCTAGGCAGCATACATCTGCTTGTCGGTCTTGTGTTGTGGTTAGGACATATTCATCGTGCATTGCTTTCCTCCTTACAATAACCGTGCTCTTATGGTTAGGACATGGATGCATAAGCAATAAGAAAACTGAAACACTCTAAAAAACATATCACTTGATCCCAAATGTAGCAGCCCTGAAAGTTGGTGACCATCTCTTGAAATCCAACCTGCGATTTTGGACCTTTTATTTTTATAAGTGGTTGAGAACTTGTCACGTTGCACATGCAGTCCTATCTGTGGTCTGCATGTTGCAGGAGGTGTTGAGCAGATTGATGTAAAGTTTTGGTAGGAAAAGATTCAGTATAACTTGTAATTTCTACATTTTTGAACCCATGCTCATTCAGGGATAAGGCATACCTCCCAACTTTTGAAAATCGCAAAGAGGGACAATATATGCCGGCACACATTGCGGCAATTTTTTCATATTAGGCCACGTCTCTAACTTCGCCCAAAGCATAATTACTGACCCCTGTCACAACTGCAGCAGCTGGGGATTGGTTAGGTGAGTGTAAGTTCCTTTATTTTTTTACAGCACATGGAGCCCCTGAGACAATTTTTTCTTGCACTTCAATATCTATTTAAATATAAGCACATAAATCATCAGATTATAGATATTTTAAGGTAGAAATTGCACAAAATAATGAAGTTATGGTCTAACATACAGGTAGAAATGATGCAGACACTTTAGTAAGGAGCAAGTTAGTGTCACGCTCTGGTGTGGGGGGGGAAAGCCACACCGAGCGTACGAGGGATGGGGACACACAAAACCAGGGAGACGGTCACCTCCTGCAGAGGACCCTGTGACTAGGCCCTAGGCTGACTACCAGTATGAACAATCCTGGAAGGTAGGAATGTTCATACACAGGAACCTAATATAAATACACCCTAGAAACCCCTGCAGGCTAGTGACTCCAGAGAGTAAACCCGTTCCTCCAAGTATAAGGAGGAACAGGAGACTCCAAAAGGAAAACAACTAATGAAGACAGAAACTTAACTTAAGTCGAACTCAGCAACAGGATCTCAGCCGAGATCCACACCACTCTCAACCCAGCAAGTAGAAAATATAAACCGCAAGGGATACTGGGAGAGGAAGGGGTAAATAGGGGAAAGCTGATTGCCAAGCGGCAACAGCTGAGGGGAAGAGGTGTGGGGAAGAGCACACAAACAAAGGGAATGGCCTGTCAAAGATGTCACTTCGAAAGCCGTGCAGAACGTCTGATTCCAGACGCAGGTCTACTCGTGACATTACCCCCCCTTTTACGGGTGACCTCCGGACACCCAGGACCAACTTTCTCAGGATGACACCTGTGAAAGGCTTTCACCAAACGACTGGCATTCACGTCAGCTGCCGGTACCCCATGACCTCTCCTCAGGACCATAACCCTTCCAATGAACCAGATATTGAAGGGTCCCCCGAAGAACTCGAGAATCAATTATCTTGACAATCTGAAATTCCAAATTACCATCCACCAAGACAGGCACGGGTGGCAAGGGAGATGGCTCCAGAGGTTCAACATACCTCTTCAACAAAGATCTGTGAAACACATTATGGATTTTCAGGGCCTGAGGAAGTTCAAGACGAAATGCTACAGGATTAATAATGGCCGTGATCTTATATGGGCCAATAAATCTTGGACCCAACTTCCAAGAAGGAACTTTCAACTTAATGTTCCTAGTAGACAGCCACACAGAATCACCCACATTTAGGTCCGGACCATCCATGCGTCTCCTGTCAGCCACACGTTTGTACTTGTTACCCATATTTATCAAGTTATTTTGAATTTTTCGCCATATGGAAGACAATGATGACGAAAAACGTTCTTCCTCAGGAATACCAGAAGTATCAGAACCAGAAAATGTGCCAAACTGCGGGTGAAAGCCATATGCACCAAAAAATGGTGACTTACCAGTGGAGTCCTGTCGGCGGTTTATAATGTCACGCTCTGGTGTGGGGGGGGAAAGCCACACCGAGCGTACGAGGGATGGGGACACACAAAACCAGGGAGACGGTCACCTCCTGCAGAGGACCCTGTGACTAGGCCCTAGGCTGACTACCAGTATGAACAATCCTGGAATGTAGGAATGTTCATACACAGGAACCTAATATAAATACACCCTAGAAACCCCTGCAGGCTAGTGACTCCAGAGAGTAAACCCGTTCCTCCAAGTATAAGGAGGAACAGGAGACTCCAAAAGGAAAACAACTAATGAAGACAGAAACTTAACTTAAGTCGAACTCAGCAACAGGATCTCAGCCGAGATCCACACCACTCTCAACCCAGCAAGTAGAAAATATAAACCGCAAGGGATACTGGGAGAGGAAGGGGTAAATAGGGGAAAGCTGATTGCCAAGCGGCAACAGCTGAGGGGAAGAGGTGTGGGGAAGAGCACACAAACAAAGGGAATGGCCTGTCAAAGATGTCACTTCGAAAGCCTTGCAGAACGTCTGATTCCAGACGCAGGTCTACTCGTGACAGTTAGTAAATTTATTAGTGTACATTTATGCATTTATTTCCCGCTTCAAAAAGAGGGACATTTAAGGATCAAAGAGGGACAGAGGGACTTGGGTCAAAAAGAGGGACTGTCCCTCCAAAAGAGGGACACTTGGGAGGCATGTATAAGTGAAGTCCTATTCAGCGACATATTTTTGTAAGATTGTGCATACAGAGATAGCCTACTGGATTCATATGCATAAAAAGATTGTGAATTTGAATAAATAAAAATAAAAGAGTTAAAATCAATCTTTTTTCCTACAAAACTGTAAATCAATCTGCTCAGCTCTATAACAGACTACCACAGATAAAGCCTGTGTTACACCTGCCTATTTTACAGCAGATGATCACACAAGCTTTCGTAGTAATGCACGTTAGCAATCTTCTGGCAGTCTAATACTGCCGATCGTTCATCGGGCAATCCAGATCTTTTGACAGGTTAAAAAATGTCTAATCACGATTTGCTGTTGACAAACAATGATAACAATTGCTCCTCCCTATATGGAGGAGGAGATAGCTGCATGTAATAGCTTCCTTACCGATAATCGCCTTAAGGCCCCTTTCACACGAGGTGACGGATTAGGTCTGGATGCGTTCAGGGTGCATTCAGGAAAACTCGCACCATTTTGCAAGCAAGTTCAGTCAGTTTTGTCCGCGATTGCGTTCAGTTTTTTGAGCGCGGGTGCTATGCGTTCATGTCACGCATCGCACCCGCGCGGAATACTCGCTCGTGCGAAAGGGGCCTAAGACTGCATGTAAAAAGTGACCGGTTCCCTAAGATTACAGACAATTCATGGTTAATTAGATCTTAAAGAGAACCTATCACCATTCTTGACATGTCTGTTCTACTAATTACTTGCAGTATTTTTTTTTCTCCTTCGCTAACTTCCTTAATGATCTTGGTCCAAGTAATGACACCAGCCTAGAAATGAGTTATCCATCGAGGCCTAAGTTCTTCTAACGTCTGTCATCAGCTTAAGGTTAGTTAGGCCCATATGTGGACAAAAGATTCAGTGCAACATAGGTTTGAATTTGTATTTTCTAAATTTTGACAAGAAAAACGGAAAATGCAAATAATAGATATATAAAATCTTAAGGCCTCCTCTGCCCCCTTACACAATATATTACTTTGGTAGATCCACCAATATCAGAGGGATCTTCAAACTTTATTACATTTTTTGGATGCCATAAAACACTTGAGTGTCTGCTCTGAAGGATAAAAATGCTTGTCCTATTCTACTGCTTTCTGAAAGATAAGCAACGTGTGAAGCATTTGGCAGCCATTATATTTTAATACAGTAGGACACATTGTATCACTTTAGACTTATAATGGATGTACATTTCTTCTTGAAATCATGTTTTACTGTTAGAGGGGTTGTCAGAGACGTTAATATTGATAGCCTATCCTAAGTATAAGTCATAAATATTAAAATGCTGGACAACCCTTTAAGAATTACTATAAAATTCGATTTTTCCTGTTTTACAGGTAAACTTCCTGATACATTTTCTGAAAATGTTAACAGCTTACAAATGTTTAGCCTCATTTCACATGCAACTGGTGCAGAAAAAACTGCTTTGATAATGCACTTTCTAATGAATTTCTTAATATCTAATTTTTTCCTGGTCTATAATATAACTCCCCCTAGGTATTGTCACTTGGCTTTCCAGGTTTTGCTACAATATCCCATTATCAGATCATTACAACAAAGCAGATTTGCCATTCTGGTTACCTTCCTGAAATGAGAGAGAGTTTTCTCGTTAGTAGAGATGAGTGAATCACAGAAAATGTGATTCAGGTTCCATTCAGCTGAATCTGTCAACTGATCTGAGTCACAATCGATTCTACACATCTAAAGTGCCTCAACTGGCCTAAAAATTTGTGCATAACACTCTGACATCTGCTAGGATTCTGATTTTTTCTCTCTAGTCTATGTTTTATTTTTTTTTACTTTATTAATTTCCTTTCTCTCCCTCCACCTTCTCTCTCTTGCTATAAAATTCGCTTGGATGAAATCACCAAAAATTCAGATTCAATATAACTTGAATTTTTACAAAATTGGGGAAGAACTCGATTAATTTAGAATCGATTCGCTCATCTTTACTTGTCAGTCTTTTACTCAATAAAACCTTCTTTATTCAGGACAAGATTCCACCCGTCATCTGTTTTCAGAAAATATATCAGTAAGCAGGTTGCATCTTGGCTTCTTAGGAACCTTAATAAATGCAGCTCTAATGAGATGCTGCCACTTTGGGCAGCGAAGACAAACAGCCAACACTGAAATTGAAAGCGGCTCAAGGCGATCGATTCTGGTTGTAACCTTTACTGTAAAAAGTCTCCTGGGATCCCATGAGCCACCTGTTCACTGATATTTGCATTGATATATAGCCGAAATAGAAATGAGAAAGCAGCTTCCAGTTTTTGATAAAGCATCTGTTCCTCTCCACTTCTCATGTTTTCGTTCAGAGATGCTTTTCAAAAAGGGGGAATTGGAGTCAGGTGAAAATCCCAAGGCGTTATAACTCATGCACAGAAATAACAAAACCTGCTTATTCAACTCAGCGAAAGAAGGGTGACGTTCATATAACAAGAAATAAAACCCTTGTGTGAGGTTGCAAAACCCTTTGTACGTGTTGCAATCAAACACTGAATTTCTAAGTGTTATCCTGCTCACCTTTAACACCTTTCAACCACGTCATGCCAACCACTTTAGATGAGGCTCTTCTATACTTTAAACACTTTCTGTACTATATTGTAATGCAAAAGATAAAGGGATACTACCTGTAACAGAGAACCCAGCATTTCCCGAAAACACCCATGGTGAAAAGTGTTACCTGATAGTAATATCATTTTCTATCACTATGGAGATGTAGATTGTTTGGCCAGATTGGATCAGATCTGGTTCAATATCTGTGAATATTGAGTAGTTTCAGACCTGTATATTAGATCCTAATATGGGATCAGTATCCTGAAGCATATCAGCTGTTCCATGTTACTAAATGCATAATTTTTAAGTAATCCCACTACAGCCTCATAAATCCAGAGATGCCAAGAAGAGAGTAAAGAGCTGGTGACTATGTATAAAAATACCATTGTGGAGAATTTTTGATGCCATTAAAAGCCAGCATATAGATTATTAATATGTATTAATGTCATCCAAACATATTTTTAAGCACAAATTATGGAGGTGAGTTTATGGTTTCTTAGACAAAGGGTTTGTCCCCAAAAGCAGACTGGGAGTTTAAAGGGGTTATCCAGCCATTAATATTGATGACCTATCATCAGGATAGGTCATCAGTATCTGGTCGCTGGGGTTTCAACTCCTGGCACCCCCAATGATCAGAGCTACAGAGCTTTCGTCTCAGAAGTGCAGTGTAATACAAGTACTCGTTCCATTCAAGTGAATGGAGTGACTGCTTTTAATTACACTATGCCACCACTCCACAGGAGACAAGACATAGTGTAATGATGAGGAAGCGGCGCTGACATGGGACCCCTGCTGATCAGATGTTGACAACCTATCCTGATGATAGATCATCAATATGACGGCTGGACAATCCCTTTAAAGTGCCCTGGAAAAAACCTAAAAGAGGCCCAGTGTTGAAGGCAGGTTAAAATGGCGACCCAACATAAGTAGTCAGGGCCAACAGAAATATGTGGGACCAGCAAGACCTTAGAGTAGGACAAAATACCACCCCTATAGAATCAAATACCACAGTACAGCAAAAAATACTGTCTGAACAGAACCAAGCAACACAGTGCCACCAGTCTGGTGAATAAGTACTTGATGCTCCTAAATTAATGCTGAGAGCATCAGATCTTTGTGAACTCAGTTGGCAGCCATAAGGCAGGCTCTAGCAGCCCTCTGGGCATTGGTCCACTGGCAATTTCTCTGTAGGATCTATGTCCAGTCTGCCCCTGTTTGTCCCATTATGACAAGCTCTCTGCTATCTCTGGCTCATACAGCTCATGGAGTGACAGACACTCAATGCGTGGCTGCCACTCTATTTAAATGGGAAGCACTGGCCCCATCATGATCAGCAGAGCCCCAGTGGTCAGAACCTCTAATGGTCAGATGATTATGTCCTATTCTGTGGAAGGGGGATAAGATGTCTTAATGGGATGATAGCTTTAAAAGTATAAGACATAATTTATTAAAACTATCTAAAAGTAAGACTGCCTTTGTTGCCCACATCAACCAATCACAGTGAAACTTTATTGATTCAACATTATCTTAAAAAAAACGAAAGCATCACTGTGATTGGTTCATGGGGTCAAGAAAGCTAGTTGGAGATTCAGAGGCAGACTCTCTGAATGATGACTGACAATTTGGCACCTGTTATAATTATTATTCAATGAAGGATTATTAGAAGATTACGCTTAGCTGGGTGTAAAATTTCCATGCTTTTTTCCTCTGAATGCTTTCTATAGAGCTTGTCTCTCACATGTGAATTATTCTTAGAAGCTTTTTGTTGTTTTGTTCCTTGCACAAATTCATCCAGAGCTCCAAATAAATTCATGACTAGAAATGTAGTACAATGTGTATATATACTGTACATTAGCATATTAGTGTATATGTGTAACTCTGTACATGTTTGTGAGTATACGTGTTTTTGTGTGTCTTTTTCCAGATTGCAAACGCCTCCACCCTCTCCCATGCAGTTGTTTATGACTAAAAATAGTTTAACTAAAACAACATGTTATAATGAAACCAACATGAACAAAAATGTATGAAATTCATAGACTTGAGCTCATATTTCATCTCATATCTGCAATACACTATAAAGCATTGCCATATAAACAACACACAAATCCACATAACACCCCTAGAATATACTATGCTGACAGGACGAATTTGCTTTACGGTAATGTTAGAGATTATATAAGGGAAATGCCTATGGCAGTCTGTATTCTCTCAGTGTACTGCTGACAAATACACATAATCTACCTGAGAGTTTGACATCAAATTTTGCATGGAGAGAATACAGGCTACCATAAACAGCATCATAAACTGAGCAGAAGGGTCCAGTTTGGTATGTGGTTAGAATTATCAGTAGAAATGATTGAGTTACTTAAAAATTTGACTCAGATTCAATTCAGCCGAATTGGTCGGGCAATTCAGTTTGGGTGTCCAAATAAATTCCACCTGAAAAAAAGTTGTGGATGACATTTTGGGGTCTCCTGGGACTGTATACAATTCATTTCAAGCTTTAACACCAAGCCTGCATTAGTAATCTTAAACTGACAGTGACATATATAGCTGTGGTTTTCAGACATTTTTAACTGATGCCCTATCCACTGCATAGGTCATCAGTATCTGATCATGGGGGTCTGAAGGTACCGAGGTTTGCAGTAGTGCCACGACCTTCTTCAGCTTTGCCTAGGCCATGTGATGTCACTTTCATTGGCCTAGGCGTATCTCAGCACCATTAAAATGAATGAGGCCAATACCCAGCAGAGATGCTGTACAATCTACGGCGCTGTGCTTGGTTTACTGATGGAAGGAAGTGGCTCTACTGCGAGCGCTGGTGCCTTCTCAAACAGCTTGTTGTCGGGTGTCCTGGGTGTCTCAGATCATGAGTTAAAGAGTCTCGTAAAACCCCTTTAACACATAGCCTCTGCACTGTAGGATTTTTTTTTTTCAAAAAAGGTCTGAAAACTAAAAACCGTACTTTAAAGCATAACATAAAAAGGCCTTAAAATATATCTTGGGATGCAAATCACCATATTGCAATACAAAGTAAATTAGTTTTATTTACTTAAAAACGTTATTCTTTTATTTCTCTTCATAAAATCCATTTTAGTAATGTCATATTCCATATAGCTGGTGATAACAGTGTGATCTGCCAGTCCTCCCATTACTACATACATAATGAATGTGCTAAGTGGTAATCAGCGTAGGCTGAAAACATTGCCTGGGGGAAGGGGACCAAGCAGACAAGTGACCTACATTACTGCCCTTTACAATAATATCATATTATGTAGGAGGAAGACAGCTATAACTTGGTGTAAGGGACTTTGCTCTACCTCTGGCTAGGTTGCCCATTGTTCTTGCACTATCCTCTGTCAATGTGGCTTTGATGATTTCTTCGTAGGAGACTCTGCTCCATTGACCTGGTACGTGGTATAATAAGGTAACAAGAAAGATGACATTTCATAGACACGTTCTCTCTCTTAAACTCTTCTTGGCTCTGATAAATTATGTTTTTAGATAATCTGGACAAAGATCAACTTGTTTCTCACTGCCAATTTCATCACGTTTAGCACGTTATCAAGTACAAACAGCAGACTGTAATGTAGACCATCCACTGGAAAGCTTGAAATAATAAAAGGCACAAAGGAGAATTATACGAACAGGCCGGTGGAGAACAAAATCTAGATAACCGTAAAATCAACCAGCTGAATAAACCAAATACCTCATTCTCAATGTGGCAATCATTCACGGCTCAGCGCTAACGCTAGTTATAAATATTATTCTACAGTATTGCGGTATAGTTTTACTATACCTATTTTACCTGGCGCCTACAAAGGTTATAAGGTGTTAATAAGCCTTCTAGCGGAAACCGCAGTATGGTACACTGTCAATGGTTTTGTATGTGTACCACTCACAGTGAAGATCTAAGCAGTTTTGGAGAATGCCCTACTTGCAAAAGGCATATCAGGGCAGGATTAACCACAGATAAGCCTAACTTTCTTTACTGTCTGCGTACAGCATTAACACATTGCATAAAGGTTGTTAAAAGAACTAGGCTCAGACAGCGAAATGCATTCCCAATGTGCGAGCAAAGCATACCATGTATTCATTTACACCAAGGATCAGCAACCTTCAGGTAAAACTACAACTCCCGGCATACACATGTGCTTGGCTGCTCTCCTGTTGAAGTGAATGGAGTATGCTGGGGATTGTAGTTTCGCAACAGCTGGAGTGCCGTAGTAGGTTGCTGACCCCTGATCTACACCCAGGGTTGCCAACAGTCTAGAAATTTCTGGACAGTCCGTAAAAATAGGCAACTTTTTTCCTGTGTCCATGAAAAAAAATTGATCTGTCCGTGATACTTGAGTAAGCTATGTTTTTGATAATTATCATCATTGTACAGCTTATAGTAAATGCTGGTAATGAGTTCTTATCAGTATATTGAGCTATAGACATGTAAAATTTTGTCCGTCTGTTTGTGATTTTGGGATACGTGGTCCAGAAAAAAGAAAAATTTGGGTGGGCAACACTGTCTACACCCATATGATCTAGTTATATGTCTCTGTACATTCAGGACTTCACCTTGGAATGAAAAGTTGCCAGATTCACAAAATTACAAAATCCATAATGAATGAGCAGCAAAATCTAGGTGTTACATGGGGATTTGTTGCAGGTTTTACCTAAGTATTGCATAAATTGACATTCTGCAGATTTAAAATTTGCACCGTGTGCAGGAGATATATACAGTTATTCAGCAGAAAATTTACAGACCATATGCCACATATGAACACTATGGGGGAGATTTTTCAAGCTGGTGTAAAGTAGAACTGGCCTACTTTCCCATATTAACCAATCAGATTCTACCTTTCATTTTTAATATCCTTTGGAAAATGAAAGGTGGAATCTGATTGGTTGCTATGGGCAACTAAGCCAGTTCTACTTTACACCAGTTTGATATATCTCCCCCTGTGTTTATTCACACCACCACAATTATTTCAATGGGAAATCCACATAAAGTATAACTGCACACGATGTGGATTACAGGAGTTTTTGCCACAATAAATAGTGCAGATTTTCTGAATACAAATCCGCAAAGAGTTTTTTCAGTCACACATTTGACATCCACACTGTAGAAAAAAAGGAGATAAAAGAAGTTAATTTTTGCTGTGGTTTCCAAGTCGTCACATGTGAATTACCCTCATGTAATAAGACTAAATCTGTGTGCAGACCCGCAACTTGTCAAACCGAACGCAGCAGAAAATCAAAAGACAGCCTAGGATTTCTGCTGCTGATTCCATGGTGGATTTTTCCAAAGGAGAAAACCCGCTATCTGAGCACACTTTATCAGTGGGTTCATTCACAGGAAGGTCTTTGCTGGCAGTAAATAAGCCTTGTCCAGATGTAAGGCTACTTTCACACTAGCGGCAGCACGGATCCGGCACCTAAAGGGTGCCGACGGATCCGTACTGCCGCTGACACATGTGTGGAGCCGGAGCAGCGCTCCGGCCCCACACATGTTGACACATACGCAGAGAACATACATACACACACATACACACAAACACATACATACTTACATACTCCAGCCCGGGACGCCGGCAGCACGTCTTCACGCACCTCCTGCGCGCAGTGATGACGATTCTCCACAGCGCCCTCTGCTGGGCGCAGTGGGGAAACGTCATAGCTGCGCGCAGGAGGCGCGTGAAGACATGCTGCCGGCGTCCCTGGCTGGAGTATGTGAGTATGTATGTATGTGTATGTATGTATGTATGTCTGTCTGTATGTTTCTCTGTAGCCGGATCCGGAATGACCCCCCATTGCAAGTCAATGGAGGACAGATCCGGATTACTGGTGTGTCACACCAAACGGATCCATCCCCATTGACTTGTATTGGGGGTCATTCCGGATCCGTCTTGGTGCGGATGCCTGGACCGGAGAGCAAACCGCAGCATGCTGCGGTTTGTTCTCCGGTCTGAAGACGGGACGGAATGCTTTCAGGAGAATTCCGTTGTCTTCAGTTCAGTTTTGTCCCCATTGACAATGAATGGGGACAAAACTGAAGCGTTTTTTTCCGGTATTGAGCCCCTATGGCGGAACTCAATACCGGAATTTAAAAACGCTAGTGTGAAAGTAGCCTTAGCTGAAAGTCTATGAAATAGACGCACGTGACACAGGAGTTGGCGTTTTTGTTCATCATGTAGTTTTTTTTTCTCTTTTTAGTCTGGCTTCTTTTTAAAACGAAGCATGCGTTTTTTCAGGCATTTTTACGTCACCTTCTCCACAGGGGAAAAACGTCTTATAGCAAGTGCTAGTGGACAAACACACAGCTCACAAAAAATGCCCAAAAAACCACAAAGATGAGGTAAAAACTACAAATGACTAAAAAAATGTACATGGCTATTCCGGCATTTTTTACAGACCCACAAAAATGCTAGTGTAAATTTGTTTTGTGTGGGGACTCCCACCAAGCTGTTTCTTGTATTAAAAAAAAAAAAAAAAAAAAAGCAGACCCTTTTTTCACATATAGGACAACCTGGACTATTTTATTTAGCTCCTTATATAGCCCATGATCCCTCATGTTCATATGTAAGGCTAGTTTCACATCCCCAGCAGCAATACTGGATCCGGCACTGGCCCCATTAACTATAATGGGGTCCAGCAGAGATCCGGCAGTCATCCGGCAAAAATGGTAAGAATCGAACGGACAGAAAATTCTCTGCAGAAAATGGCTGCCAAATCACAATGCCGGAGATGTGAAACTATCCTAAAGGGTGTAGTAGACTGCCAGATTTTCTGGCAAATGATTGCTAATGAGTGTTCCTATGAACTATCATCTGGCAGTCTAATACTGCCTCTAAATGCCGGGTCGTTCATCAGGCAATTGTGATTTTTAAGCATGCTTAAAAAAATCACAATGGTGCCAATGGCAGATCACGCTGTGTAATAGCGATCTGTCTCCGGCACACCGCTGCCCTGCATGGGGACAAGCAATGGCATAGAGATCTCTCCTTCCCATGCCACGGAGGACATAGTTGCATGTAATAGCAGCTGTGTCCTCCGCTAGCTATCCTTCCCAACAATAGTCTGCGGTATGTCTAATACAATCTTAAGCCTACAGCTTCCTACAGTTCTGGAATTCTAATTAAGCATAAAGATAGAACAATCGGTCTCGTCCTCATAAAAAAGTGCCGCAATGGATGGAATTTTAGGAAAATAGATAAACTTGGAATGTGAAAAATGTGATCAACATGTTTTAAATAAAACAAATTCACCATCTGTGGTTCCGATCTATGGCATGGTCTTTGAGTTTGAACCGACAATTGAATTTCAGCCATCACAGAAAGTGACATTCAGAAACAATTTGAATCTGAAATCATATGCAAGCACCTCAACTGGAAAGTTCTATACAGTGAGGACCAGAGAGGAGCTAAGCAGGCGGGTTATGTAAATCTTCACCTTTACCTCCATTGTCCTGTCACCAAAGGAAATAATCTCTCTCCTTTCAAATTTCTACGTATTTACTATGTGACATTATGGAAGTCTCCTCTGAAATGGCTCATTAATTGAATCAGTGGTATCACGCTCCTCAAACTGAATTATTTCCATAGCAACAATGGACGGCTCGCTGGGAAGCCAGTGTCTGTTACATTGTAATCGCTACGTGTAAAAACAAAAAGGTTCATTCGGGGATGTAAATCGACAATGAATAACAGAACTTTGAAATAAAACGTCCATTAACCACAAGCCAACACCATGGCCACATTTCACTTTTAGCTTGGGGGTTGGCTACTGAGGTTGGACAGCTGTTGTAGAAGCAGATTAAGTCATCATAGATATAACCCCCGTGTCAAGATGTGCTAGATACCCGGCGGTTGGTAATGAAGATAATAATGCTTCTAGAGAACACACATATCAATGCACTGAGATCTAATAAAACAAGTTTTGGTTTCAATCTAGCTGGCTGTGCTCTACTGCAGAAGACCTGCAAGCCTTCAGCTGCCACCAATTATCCAGCCTGCATGGAGCGCTGATACTCTCTACAGCACTAACCCCCCAGAACAGCTCCTGTGAATCATCACTAATCCTTTGTCATAAAAAAAAAAAACATTCTATATACCTAATCTAGCAAACGCAGGTAGACTGCATGAATGGAGCGAGAAATAGAAGCCAAAGAACCCAGCGTGTATAATAATGCATACACACATTTCATTCAGCATTAAGCTGTAACTTAACCTCTTATGTAAAACCTGTCCCACGGACGACTTCACAGCCCTACATCCTGTTTATAAGGAAACACAAAGAACACCATTCTTTAAAGGAATTAAGAGAGCTGCCTGTATTCAAAATATAGATATCTCACCAGGCCGAGGGGAAAAACTTTGACGACAAATCTTTAGGGGAAAGTGCAAATTTACTAGTGAGTGGAAAACCATTCCTGTAGACACCCTGGTACAATGGAGACAGATGTTTGAGGAAAACCAATATTTAGCATATTGGTTTAATAGAATATAATGACATGACTAAGACAGAAGGTACAACCGGGCTACAGTCACACGACGGCCGTGACATGGATGTTTTAAGAACAATGGTAGTCTATGGGGTCATTCATACGATTTCTTTTCTTGTCGTTCTTGTCGTTTCTTTGACACGCTATGAATAATGGCCGTCAAAAAATAGGACATGTTGTATTTTGTCCATTTTCATGAACCAATAACCCCCACACAATTGCCTAAGGGAGAACAATCATAAGATTTTTTGAACATGTTGCTGAAAGTAATGGTGGAATGGGGTCACTCTACATGTTTTTCTATGAGGCGCCATGGTTACTTGTCATGCCCCCTCCATTCTACATATTTAGACTAAAATCTGTATGCCTGTGTTGGCATAATGTTCATTCAACAGGATGATTTTTCAATCATTAATCTATTGCGCTGCAATCTTTTTGTAGATTAGTATAGTCACCATCCTATGGGCAAATCAACAAAGGAAGTGTATGTATTTCTCAGTCATGGTACTATCATCAGGGAAGAGATTCTGTACAGAAACAAAAGACCTTATTGAACAATTATAATCAAGATACATGTTTTTTTTTTAGCAATCTGCTATATGAATGTGCACGGCCAACTAAGGACACCTATACACTCAACAGCAGAAATGTCATGAAAGATAGTCCTATGTATCATCAACAACATTTCACAAGCCTAGTTGTCCCCAGCAGTAGATGATCAGTGAAAAAGAAGGACACGTTTGCAACATGTTCGTAAATTGCTGTTAACAACAAATGCCTGCCATATACTACACGCCAGATTTCAGGTATACATTGGGAAATACATACATTACTCCCCCAGAAAACATCTGCACCTCTGTGTAAGAGGTTCCATTGGAAGCCTCCTTTGCAGATTCCATCAAACATGGTAGACCAAATAGTACAGTGCAGCATGATGAGCTATTATGTCCACTAAACTGATGAACACCATTATAGTCAATATGGTCCATCAGGTGCAACTGGTTTTACTCTTATGAAGGAGCAGAACAAGAAAAATGAAAAAGACTGATGTAAACAGAGGCTAATGTGGATTTATAAAATGGAAACCAAGATAAAGCAAGAAAATCTTATTGCCTGGCATAATATTATGCCTTGGGAGTTCTTTTTCTCTTCAAGACTATTTTGTGCTTCTCTCATTGTCCGAACTTGTTTACTGAACATTCAACTATTCTTATTTTTTACTAACATCTCATTTACCCCTTGATCTGCATGAAGTCTCACTTTATCACTGTAATTAAACTGTTCCTGTGTTCATCTCCTACTTATCGTCTAAAACTCTACTGGCTTTATCATTATCATGGCGAAGGTTCCGCAGGTCCTCTACAGTATCTAGCAATATGTAATTTATCTGTACAAGCAGACATTTAAACGCTGCTTCATTGCAAAGGAAATGAGGAAACCAAATGCCATGCTTGATAGACTTATTTAATAATGGTGAACTCGCCTCCTACACTGTATGAACCCTATGTCTAATTACAGGTCTGAACGCATCATGGTTTCAAATGGAGCGCATGCTGTGTCAGAGAAGTCAGCACACCATTGGAATTCGGTCTACATATCAATTTTTCACTGATTAGTTCCCTGTGGTGTATGGTATGGAATTTATTAACTCGTTTGTATCATACATGTCACAGCATAGCAACCCCAGAGAAGAATAAAATAAGCCCTAATGAAAACAGGGGGTGGCCTTCTAATGCATGCTTGCCATAGCCAAGCAGCTCATTGTTTATTACCAAATACCTGGCATGTGTGGGTACACATGGATTGCAAATTGTTATTAATATATAATGACTAAATTTCACAGATAAACTAAAATACATCTCAAAAGTTGCTGCACAGTGTCAGGATTTGGCTTGTTTATGGTCACAGACAACTTAGTTAAAAATCACATGATGACAATAAAAGTGCCCAACATCTCCAATAGCTGTGAGACAAATGCTTGTTCAGCTCACAACTCTCTCTCTCCCGATTCCCCTATAGACAAACATATTCAACTGACCATGTATGTGTTTTTAATTAATAAAATAATAATAATAATAGGGAGAGAGAAGAAAGCCACCGCCAGGCCCTCTTTTTTTGGTAGAATAAAATGATCAAACATTACAATCCAATACATCATTTTCCCTCCAACATTCATCATCATCTTTAGAACTGAGACTGAAGGAAATATGTTCAATTACTTCAAGATCATCGATGCAGATTGCACACTGGACTTTATATGAATTACCAAAGTGGTACTGGTATCTATTCTCTGCAATTCCTTCTGCTTCTCTTAATTTAGGGTAACTGGATGAAGAAACAAAAACCAAAAGCCACATCAGTAAAATTATTAAAATCCGTAATATAGGAAAATAATGCAAAAAGTAGTACAAGTCAGCTAACGACATAAGGCAAATGAAGTAAAGGAGCGCCACTTCACATCTGGAAGATAGGTTTCTAAAGCTGATCCCTACCAAACACTCCATCCGTCAAGGTGGTTATTGCATAAACACTGGCATAAATATAGGAGTGCCAGCCTAGACATTTTCACTGCTTTGATTATCATTTTCATGTATCCAGTCAAACCAGTTAATTCTAATTAGGCCTAATTATTAGTCTCCTGACAGCTGGCTCCAACAATAGCACACCTGTTGTTATCAGGAATAACACTGAAACAACAAATCTTGCTTATAACAGTGTCTCAAATCATATCCCATAGGACTTACACGAGGCACAAACTACATTCTAGTTTCTGCATTTGTGTTTTTGCTGGGGGAGAAAGCATCTGTGAACACATTATGGGCATCATTTATCATAATAGTGTCGCACAAATGAGCAGAAAATGACTGTGTTCTCTGTCACCATGTCCAAACTGAGAAAAGAGAATGGAACTGCTAATGTTTTACTCTACTACTACAGTATCATTGGTTTCTTCCATTGGCTTGACAATGTACAGTAAACAAGGATATTTGTCATGACTGCATTTTAACCTCTATGTTGGGAAACAATATTGTGGGTTGCACTCCAACCACTGCAAAGTATCATATTGGGACTCTTTATAGCTCTAGCCAAAATATTTAGATTCCAAAAGCCACCATTAATTGACTGCATTGAAGCAACTATGTGGCTTCTGTCATAGTTGTGTACCATTACCTTAGCTGAACCTACTTTAATAATTGCCTACACAATCAATGTGGTCATCATCTATCAAGTTTTTTAAACTAGCCATTACATGCTTTCCCAGCATCTGAATAGCTGTGTTTAGGTACATTTTTATATTGTCCATTCCCAGCAGTGTAACTATAGGGGATAAAAAGTTGGACCTGCACCTATCTGACATTGGTTGCATATCCTAGAGATATGCCACCAAGGTGACAGATAACAAAATTTTGTTTTCTGCAGCAAAATGCTTAATTACTGGTAACAATCAAATAAAACACAAACATAACACTATACGGGCATTTTGCCTTCAAATGAGTCACTTCAATGTAATAACCTATAGCAGGAAGTGAAAACTGATCCTCTACAAGTGCTTTCATGTTCCAGGCTCAAGCCAATAACAATCAAATGCACAGACAACAAAGTGGATGATTAAGGGGAAATTTTGCATGCTAAAAATAAATGAGACTTAATTGCGTTTGAAATGCATAGCATTTACTGTGAACTTGAGTTTTTGTCTATAAGTACAATAGCATTGCTTATCTGAGCCAAAATTTATCTGCTATTATTCTTGCTCTCATTAAACATGGAACGCCATTACCAATTAAGTAAATGAATAGGAAGCAGTAGCTTCTGCATCATGGAGCATTCGATTATTAAAATACTTATACTACATGCTTGGACTAGCTAATAATTTAACGTACAGGGAAACTTCATAGAGATATATCAAAATTGCATTGAAAAATTTGAAAAAGAGGTACTCTTTAAAAGGTAGTGCATTGGCATTGGACAGAGTTGCTGTATGTATAATACATTCACTTGATGTGACACTTGTCGAAGGGTTGTTGGATTTTCAAAGTTGACAGCCAATATGGTGATCATTACAGTCATTATGTTATCCTAAAAGTCCAAGGATTTGGATTTGTGGTATTTATTTATTATTAATTTTATGCACTTCTCTAGCGCTACTATATTCCACAGTGCTTTACAGACATTGGCATCAAGCTGTCCCCAATGGGGCTCACAATCTAAGTTCCCTATTATTATGTCTTTGGGGTGTGGGAGGAAACTGTAGTACCTGGAGGAAACCCATGCAAACACAAGGAGAACTTACCAACTCTATACACATGTTGTCTTTGGTCAGAATTGAACCAGTGCTAACCACTGACTCGCCATGGTATCTAAATTACTCTATTGTAATAAATATACAGTAATACAGTTAGTGACATTTCAGTCACACAGTAAATTTTACCAGTACATTCATCATAATAATTTATTTTGAAAATGTTGGCACCATGTCAGAAGCAGCATCATCCTTTACCCTTTTGTTCCTTAATGTAGTAATTTGGATACAATATTGATGCCTCAAACTTTCTACATTTAAAGGTGACCATACACTTTAGACAGAAGCAATGTCAGACTGGGATGCCTAGGGCCCACCAGTAAAAATCATTCTGGGGGCCCACATTATGGCGACATGAAACTATTACCTGCCCACACAGAGGCAGACAGCAACAAGATGCTACAAGACGATTAATTATGGGGGTCTCTGCCACAACTTCAAATAGGGGCGGGCCACGGATCCGGCTACAGCACGGCAACCCCTGCCGAGAGGCGGCCGCAATAAAAATAAAACATGCTGTTCACCAGTCGGAACAGCCTACGGGAGCCCCGTGCCGCAGGTGTGAAAATAGCCTAAAACAGTTGTTAAATTTAATTTATTTTGATCAACTTAAGACAAATTTGTATGACCACCTTAAGGGTTGCTGGTGGGGCCCTTGGTATCAAGAGAAACACAGATCCTTAAGGTGAAAGAGTGGTGTAGAGGGTATTTCATGTAATTTGGCTCAGTTGGATATACACCTGCATTGTTATGGAATGTGACTATTGTAAATCTAGGCTACACTTGGCCTATGGAAGTCTTGGCGACAGCCTTTGTGGATACTGAAAGGTTTTGCTTCAGTGCTTGCCACTGATGGAATTAGAAATGACAATAAAATATTTAAACAATTCCTTAAAGAGGACAAGTCAGAAACTTCTATTTTTTCTTGTGGGGGCAGATCTCTTTGGTGAGCTCTATGAAGCTAAATGTAGATGTAGTAACAAACACTGTCATGCTATAACCAACTATATTTTTTAAAACAGTTAGTACAGCAAAAGCAGATTTTTCACTTCTAATTTAATTCATTCTTAAATCTGACCATAAAAAGAATTCTCTGGGAAACGTGTAAGCTGAGGTTTTAACAGGATATGTCCAAGTTCAGAGAAACCTTTCTTTCTTTCTTCCCAGAAAACTGAATAAACAGAATTTTGCTTGGACTTAGTTGTGCATTGGGCAAATGAGCAGTTCTTTGGGACAAGCAAACTACAGCTGTGTTTTTCTATTAGACATGGCTCTGCTGTTTTAGTAAAGTAATATAACTATAAGAAGAGGTTTTCCATATACAATGTGTTTGTAAAGATCCCATTTGGAAAATCATTAGGATTCAAAATATTCCCAAGACACTCAAGATAAACACTGCAGAGGGCTCTACTGTGTCTGAGGTATCAAAATATTCACATGATCTGAATTTAGTGTTATCACAAAGCAGAAATATTAAACCCACGTCTCACGGCTAACAATATTGCACCTATTTTGTGAACTATTAAAAAAAAAAAAATTATATATATATATATATATATATATATATATATATATCATATCCTACAAAATTACCAGAACCAACAGTATGTGAAAACAATATTTGTACATTCTAAAATACTACAATAAGGCTTGAGCTGTTCCCTTGAGGTTTAGGACTTGATGGGTCTACGTATGCCATGGTTTTGAAGAGTGTATAATTCGAGCACTGTACTTGTCCCTTTATATCTGTAGCATTTTCAAGTCTTTCCTTCTGGGTCAAAATGCTCCATTAGAGAATCCTCTGGTGGTCCAACAATTATGGTATGACCACAAGGTCAGGTGTCTGCATGCAGTTTTGGAAGCCAAAATCAGGGGTGAATCATAAAAGGAGATACAGTATACAAGGACAGATACAATGTCTACTCTTTTTTTTTTAATTCATACCTGGTTTTGGCTTCCAAGAAACCTGTGTAGCCATATCCACACAATATGTGGTTCAGCAGCCCTCTTTTGAACTTGACAGTAGAGTTGGTCAGTTGTTACTAGAGATTACTTTTGGCAGGTAATTTCCAATTTGTCATTATACATTATATAACCTACAGTACATGGGTAATGCCAACAAGGGTTCTGACTAGTATTGAGAGAATCAAGCTTCAGATCCCAGACCTGACTCCATGCAGCATTAAAATGTATTGCCTCCTTGGAGACAAAATTTGTGTCATCCACAGCCGTGAAAGACTTCGGTGAATGGATTTAGTAATCATTCCTGCATCTTTAAAAACATTTCAATTTAGCATTCCAAAGTTGAGTTTGGTACCGAGGTACCAGGCGGTACAAAACCCGACTTCGGATTCCGAATTTTAAATGTTTTTTGTGCACCTAAGTCTTGCGCAACTTCAGGTGAAACAAACATTGCCTCCACGGAGGCAATACATTTTAATGCTGTAAGAAGACTGGTCTCCATACAGCATTGAAATGAAGTGTTTGAGCTAATCAACTTTGGCTCTATGATACAAAGATTGATTCACTGAAGCCTAATGACGAGACTAGGAACATATGCACCAGTCCATTATATAGCTAATAATGAAACGCTCAGAATCACAACTCACATTGGGATCAATAATGCATACTCTTGTAATGCTACCAATATGCATATGAGTTAAAGTCAGATAAAATGGCAGATTTTGGCCATTCTGCTCCTCTGAAAATTCTACATGAACAATTTTGATGGACAGAAGTAGACTTCTGGCTACAAAAATGAATACTGTGTGGTTGAAAGATTCACCTGTGGTCAGCTGAAACTGCATATACATTGCATGACAAGCCAAATTTGGACCATCACCTGCCAGTTTGCATGTAGTAATGAATGTTTTTTGGGTTCAGTAATGAATGTATATTTTAATTTATCCTGACCTATTATTGTCAAGGAAATACCTCTGGAAAAGTTGATCAGTAGGTTTCTGCTTAATGAGATTAAAAATATCATCAGTTATTAGATATAATGAGACAAGAATAAATGCATTAAAATGCAGGCACTCCACCGCAAGCAGTCCACATTCCTTTAAATGTATGGCCTTAATTAACCATTTATCATTCAAAGTCCTTAATGCTAGGTGGAGAACTGGATCGGCACTTAGACCTTAGAAGTAAAGCCCTTGAAATTAGCTTAATGAAAGAGAACACCGGGTCTCCTTTTGCATTATACCAGTTAGTTTCAAATATCCACTCAGCTAATTAGAATATAACATGACATGACAGCACTGTCTTCCTGCATTGTTGCTGCTTTCTATAATGCAGCTTGCTTTATGCAAGTGACAGAGCTTACAATGGTATATAGCTGCAGACATTAATTACACTGTAGTATAGATAACTATACACAAAATGAAGCAGATGTACTAATGTAATTACATGGCACAGTTCAGTAATCTGTACTACTGGAACCACAGTAGTTAATCATACAAACCAGACATGCAGCTTGTATATACGCGGCATTCTATATTATGGTTTTCACGAAGTCAAGAATTACAAGAAGTGCCACATGGTGTGATTTTTTACAAATTAGAACTGGAAATTTAACTTCCATTTTCCCTAAAACTGAAAATCAGGATGCAAGATAACAACTTTAATAGGTTTCATACTGCTGCCATTGGCTATAATGGGGTCCGGCAGAGATCCGCCAAAGACGGGAATCGGACGGAAAAAACTGCTGCACACAGTTGTTTTTGCCCCGCCGATTCCTGCCATTCTCTGCCGAAACACCCTGCCGAAGAGGTCAGACAAAGATATAAAAATAGTCTTAGGCCTCCTAAAACACAAATTACTTGTGTTTTAAAATATTATTTAAAAATATCATGAATTTATGTTATTACATGTTTAACATGTATTTTTGTAGTCTTTTTATAGACACGCCTATGGAAAAATATCATAGCTAGAGCATACTGTGTTAAAAAAAAAGGCTCCTGACCCCAAAACTACTATAAGAATGGCAAAAACAAAACAAAAATGCTGTGCATGTCAACATCTGGCCTTGAGCTAAAAAAATGCAAGTTATAATCACCAATGAAATGCAGCACAATGCTATTTGGGAATCCAGCCTTATGGCAAGTGAATAAATTGTGTACAATGGCAGTGGCTAGTGTTCTACATGATGGACATGTAGAGTGCTGATAGACAGCTGAATTGAAGATGCTCCAACTGGGCTGAAAATTTGTCACTCTGAGGTCTAGTCTCTCACTTTCTTCTTTTTTTATGTATTTTTTTCTCATTAAAATTCACCAGAATCAAATGTGAATTGTGATGCAAGTCAAATTTTTATAAAATTCGGGTAAGATCCGATTAATTTGAAATTGAGTTGCTCATCTCTGCTAGTCACCATATTCCGGAGATGAGCAGCTTCAATAATTTGTGCACACATTTCTATAGCTGTTTCCATGATTGGCATTTTCATATTGATCTTTGTCTTTGCCTTATGTCAAGTGCAATATATAGTTAAAAGCAAGTTTCATCAGAAGAAAACACGACTCTGTAGGTAGCACGAGATCAAAGCAGAATAAACAGATGCTAATCACTTTGATGCACCGGCTGCATGTTGCACCTACATTGGTTCACTCAGGTCCCAGCTGGCAATGCTCCTTTAAATAGACTGCTTTAGCTGTACAACTCCTCTCATTAAAATCAGCTGTATGGCTCAACGCCACCGGCTCGCAGACGACTTAATCACACATTGCCCTAGTCAAGGCAAATAACCACTTTAAATGTCACCGGGGAGTGGGTGTGCCAGTGAAGACGCTGTTCTCCTTGTTATCAGCATTTCATCAACATATAATAACATTACATAAAAACCCTAAGAAAAAAAGCAGTATTCGCCGGCGTGCCGTTGCCACTTCCAATAGCTGATCGGCGGGGTGCCAGGAGACAGAATCCCACCAATGAGATACTGATGACCTAGGCTGTCAAAGTCCTGGAAAACCCCTTTGAATACTGAATTTTAGAAAAACTCATTATTCTGATACAAGATGACCTTGACTTTACTTGCTACTTTGAGTCCATATGATCATCTATTATGTACAATGGAGCAGGGAAAAAAATAATTATGCACTGTGTATAATGGAGGATGAGGTCCACTGCAAGCCCTGAGGGTGAGCAGGATCTGGAGCTAGGGACCTCTTCACCACTATATTAGCTGAACCGACCTTAATAGGGCATATATCAATGGTTTATCTGCTTTTATATGAGCATCACTGCTCCAGTTCACTGACACGAGTGGTTTTGACAAGGGGGGTTCAGCATTTATATATAGAACCAAAGCTACATTTGTGTCAGTAGCAGTCTGTTTTTGCAGGTGTCTCTGGGCTCAGTTAAGCTTGAATGATTCAACCAGACAAGTCCATGCAGGGAGCATAGCTGCTGTTGTTACCATATCTCCTATCTGGACAAAGACATATAAATATAAGTGCCTTGCACTGACAGGTGTTTATACAGTGCTTGTTGGAGAAGAGCTGAGGGCTTTTATTACAACGAGCCTTTTATATTAAGGGTTAGAAAGCACAGTAATGAGTCAATCTCTGAGGCTTCGAGTACAATTAACTAGGGATTTTTGTCACAAACCACAAGTGTGACAGTCTAGGCGTAAATGCGTTCTCATTTATAGAAGTATAAAAATTGCATCCAATTCCTTGGTGATTGGTTGCAGAGTAGGTCATAGTAGAACAACACAGTGCAGAAAACCTTAACATAACAGAATTTAATTTACTATCACAAGGCATAAAAACATGCAAGGCATAATTGGAACTATACTCTAGTACGTGCATCAGGTCATAATATAGACAATGATGAAAATAGCTTTTTCTTTCAGCACAGAGATTGGAGGAATAATCACTAGGATAAATCTCCAATTGGTGGTGTTTCAACTATTTTAACTAGAACAATGCAGCAGATGTGCTAGGAAAGTGGTCACCCACTAAATCTCCTGTTGGCTTTGCTCAAGATCAGAGGATGAATGGCTGACGCATTAAAGGGGTTGTCCGAGTGTTTAATACTATTGAGTCCAACTCCCAGCACCCCCATCGATAAGCTGTTTGAAGAGACCACAGCTGCAGCCTCTTCCTAGGCCAGTGAGATCATGTTCACCTGTCACATGGCTTAGATACCACTCAGTCAACGGGGCTGAGCTGCAATATCAAGCTGTCCAATGGACAGCGCTGAGCTTGATACTGCAGCTCACCTGAGCGCCGCAGCCTCTTCAAACAGCTGATGGCAAGGGGTGCCAGGCGTCGGACCCCCACTGATCACATGCTGATGACTTATGCTGATGACTCACAAAACCACTTTAAAAACTAATGTAAACCATGTGGCCACCCAGAAAAAGCTGATCAAAGACAACAAGTGCCTCAGCACCACAGGGGGGTTTCAGCAGTTGGTAGAATTTCCTATTGATACAGACCTTTTTAATAACAATCGTAATAAATTATTAACAATTTATTAGTCCCGCATTAGTCGACAGTGACCTTTTTCAAATGGTAGTAATGTCCATTATTGAGTTGGACCTGCTTTGGTCAACTGGAAAAGTGCATTGCAATGAAATGACCCTAGTCCAATGACTCTCAAAATAAAGAGGCCTTTGGTACACCTAATGTGCATAGTTAATTCATTCAATAATAATAATTAACGTAAAAATTGTATGACATATGCTATATACGTGCAATACGCAGTATCAGAGTTAATTTTGACAATCTATTAAGCTGAATGATAGAAAATGAAAATTAACATCAAAATATTTACCAGAACCTGGTTGAAGTGACTTGGCTTAACAAGGTATTCAATCTATTGACATAAAATCAACACATAAAGACCAGTTACTACCTCTCTGTTATAAAGGAATCAGGATCTCACAAATCATGAACCCCGCCAGCTGGAGGACTTCTCAGTGGGTGGCAGAAGTCTACGTTGCCAGCTTCATAAAACACAAGCTTCGCATATTGGTTGTATGCCAAAAACATCTGATTAATAGTCAGTTTAGCTGTCATTTTGACTGCTAATATAGTCATTTATAGGGATTTTTGAAGGGGTGGACTTTAGTCAGAGATGAGACATGGACTCATAGGAGTCTGACCTTAATTGGGTTCTGTATGACTATGTAAAAAGGTAAAACATTCTAATATTGTGCGTGTTTTATATGGCCATAGAGTGGCTGACAGGGTTTGTCTACATTTGGCAGATCTGTGGACAATGTGTAGGTACTGTATATATACTCTCATCCCAGTGGATTTTTATTGGCACTAAGTTACACTAAATATAAATGAAACACATATAGAGCAACAAACAGTTAAACACATGGAGGCCCAGTTTGTGCAACTTCACTTTTTGTAAGGTCGGACAATAGAAAAAGTTTCAATATTACAAGAATTTGCTAGGAAAAGGTCAAACACGCCATGGAGCAACCTGGCAAAATCCCAGTTTTCGACTTCTCTGAAAAGCGCACACTGTTAGTGTTCCCTGTGGGTTCTATACTGTCAACAACAAGATGTTCTTAGTCAGCACTAAACTGCCGGATGCCTAATACAAGAAACAAATGAATGTTTGACCAGCTTTTTTCAAGCAAGCATGGTGTGACCGAGCTGGTGTTCTTTTGTACTCGGTTTACAGAGCTTCATGGTGGAGATCACAATGGTTTAGATGCAGGAGGGTTACGTACTGCCCTGAAATATTGAAAATGGAATGATAATTTCCAATTTTTATCACTGAGCTCTTAAAAAACACACACAACACATACTTAAATTATGTAACACCATGGCATTACAGCAAAAAAAGTGCCAAAAGGCATTCAAACTAAGCAAATGGAAAAACTCTTCAAGGCATGTGATATTTACTGTTTTGTCTGTCACACGAGCAAGCATACAAAGCAGGCAGTGGTCATGTTCATGAGTGACAGAATCTTGGCTTTTATAGTGAAACGTAAATTAATCCAGATTAAATTCAGGATTAAAAGGTATCTCCGCCCTAAAGACTTAATTCCCCTACTACTTTGTTAGTTTATCCTTGATTTACCTGTGTAGCTGTTTTATATTTAATCTTAACACAGCAATAAAAGTATAGTATATCTAAAGGTAGCATCTATTTCTAAGTAAAGCTGGCCTTACACATTTAATAGCTGCAGGCCGAATGATCAGTAGCCGGTTATATCCTAACTTCCTCTTGGCTCCACCCATACACATTCAAAGGGGAGAGAAGGAAAATCCTCTGTCAGATACTTCTCATCTCCTGAGAAAACAAATGGATCGGGTGAAAATATTCATTTTGCTTGATCCTTCATCAGGGGTCAGTCAGGGGCTCCCCACATTGAAAGTGTTTTCTGAATCTACTGTTCTCTACAGTACATCAATGTGTATGGGGGTCTTAACAATGGTAGCTTGCCAAACACCAACCTATCACTAGGAGTACTATGTCCTCAATTGAATGGCAGTTCTTTCGGGAGCTGAAGACTGGTTGTTAGGCAATGAATTCTGAGCAACCAGAAGATCAAAGCTGTAATAGTATTTGTGTAATGATCAATTAATCTTTTGTTTCTTGCATGGTTCTTTTGTAAAGGTGCCCACACACATAAAAGTGATGTCAGCTTCGGTGGAAATGGCAAACCATCCTATGTGTATGAGGGTGTGCTGTCTCTCCCCTGAAAGACTAGACATGTATTTCAATGACTGATCCTTTTGTTCCTAAGGGAGATAAACAGCAGACAGAGGTTATGGATCAACAATTCAAAACCCAGTTTTGCAACTTTTTAAATGCCACTGTGACCAGATTTTGTGGCAACTGGCATTTATATGTCGCCCTTGCCAGTTTTTGAAAGGGGGTGTGTGGGTGGGGCCTATGGCTCCCGCAGATTTATCATTGTTTACGCCAAAAACTGTCATAATGATGACCAAAATCTATGCCAATTACGAGCTAGAGTAGATTTCAGTTTGGTGCACGGACTGCACCTCGTCATAAATTAAATGCCTGCTCTGGCGGCACAAGACCGGCGTAGCACACACTGATCTTCATAAATCAGGGCCTATATGCGTCTGTATGATATTAAAGGCATACAGAATTATTCTAGGGAACTACAGTTTTTCAGAAGTGCCATATTATATTTCTGAGGTTGCATTGAGCTACAAACTGGTAGTGACCGAGAGCTCTAAGGATTCTAGAAATGGGATTTAGTGAGTAACTTAAATTAAAAATGCCTATAATTTAAGAAGAAAGTGCATATGAACCATATACTTAATCATTGTGCGACCTTGAATGTAGAGTAAAAATTTTTGCCTGTGAGTAAAGCAGTACCGGCAATATTAAAAACTACTAATAAAGCGGCTATTATAATATTAATATTCAACATTATATAACTAAACGTAAAAAATAAATCTATGATCCCTACGCTCTCATTTTTAATTATCATATAGCATTTAATATGTTCAGAGCAAGTCGCCCAGCAAAGACAGAGTTAAGTGCAGAGCAGAATATCCCAAGCTATTTATAAGCAGCTAATTGCTTTCAAGTGAATATTGCCATCAGCTGCGACATGGGCCTTGGAGAGGTCAATAAATGCAGCTTCAACAATATGGCCAAGATGCCTTTTATAGTTACATCATGATATGTTATATAGAATGTGGTGACTGCTTGATGGGTTTTTCTAGAGCCAAAATGTGAAGAGATGAATCTACAGTATTTATGTTGTGGAGCTGAGCGTAATAATGTTATTAGAGCAAGCTAATGCCTCGCAGGTGTCACGCCCCGCACACAACGTCTGTATAGTCTGCGGTGATTTGCTGACGTCTAGTTATTGTCTTGGTACTTAGGGGATAATGCATTCTATATGGGAACCAATGCTACGATGTAAAATAATAATAATCTGAATAGCAGAACTCAGAGCAGAGGAAGATATGGTCAAGGACTTGGACGCTAAACCTACAAATACGAACCTTTTTTTGGTTTGAGGTTAATGATGATGCATTGAGTGTTCAGGTCTGGCTGTGTGCCTTGAGGATTGAGATGGGATGCTGGTACAGGCAAGTACAAATATAATCTTAGGGATCTGAGGTTTACTGTAAATGACCACATCTGTTTAATGGACTGGAGGCAGGATGGAGTGATTAAGAGGAAGACAAGCCATATATAGAACATAGCAAAGCCATATTATAGCTGGTAATATTTACCCCACTACACATTAATATTCCTTTTCTATTATGTAAATAATGATAATAATAATAAAAAATAATAAATAATAATAATAATAATAATTGAGGAGGGGTAGTAAAATTCATCACAGCAAATCAAACTGCATCAAGGGATCTGGCAGCCACTCCATAACCATCATATATCTATCAATAATGCAAGTGTATGGGGTCTTAAAGGGTACCTAAACCTTCACGCAAAGCACAGAAGGTGCAGGGGCCCTTCTCAGAGTGATCTGCACCTTCTGCTTGCATCAACTCTGCCATGCTTATAAAAAATATGGATCCATAGAAAGTATATAGGATGTGTACCCCGCCTACCTGCTGTACAAGCAGAGCATGTGCAAGTGCTGTACAGCCCACCCTTTGCGTGAAGATTTAGGTACCCTTTAAATTTCAATTCTTGGGGTTCATTTGGTTATACTATATAATATAGCCATAAAAATGAATCATCATTTTAAAATTTCACAATTTTTATAATTTGCATAGGACTGTATGCATTCTAGTAATTTATAATCTAGTCATGATTAGTCCTGATTTTTATGGCATTTGACAATGTTGTGAACCCAAACTTCTGTTTTTCCACACTAATTTACCAGACAAGTAAAGGGCACTTTTTCAATGTAACGCCTTAATACCACGCCAAGTCACGTCATTCCCAATGGGATAAGTAACAATGCAAACATGACACAGAATACAAAGAATGGTTCATAAATTGGGGAACAAATAGGAAGTGAAAAATAAAAAGTGGTAACTCTTTTACAAGGAAAAATCAATTACCTTCTTTGAAACAATGTGATGTTATTGCAGCATCTGAATGTCAATACTTCAATGGCAGAATTGATTAATGCAGCAGTCTGAACGGCTTACTTCCATTGTTTTCCTCATTCACTAATGTAGGCTAATTAAAATAAGAGGCCCTTCACTATACTAATTCTGCAACACGTATAGATTATTGGTACAGACCAATCTATTACATTTTCTCTGTTGAGGTTTAAATCCACTAATTCTAACAAATGAAGAAAATATATATTCATTAAACTCATTCATTAATGTCAGAGGTCACATTCAATAAAGAGAGAAAATTGCAGTGTAACTTTTCCTTTTATATAAAGGGTGATTCAAAAAGAACGGCGCAAAATTATAACCTTGGAGAACATGACACAAATTTATTAACAAGAAAAAATTATAACACACTGTCTATCCAAGTTTTACCTATACACTACATATGTTTTATGTAAGCTCCACTGGTGACATGGCAGATGTCTAGGTGTAGTCCAGTTCTGTCCAGTGCCAGCATATCCTCGAATATGGCCTCCATTTTTTCAGTGATTCATTGTCTCAGATTGTTCAGATCCTGTGGGTTGGGGGTCAAGATACACTAAAATCTTGATGTAGCCACACAGAAAGAAGTGGCGTTAGATCTGGTCATTATGGAGGCCAGAGCAAGATTAGTCAAGGGTGATCCAACATTTGGGTACAGTATCATTCAGGAACATCAAAGGAAAATGCTGAGGACCACCATCCTGCTGATTTGTAAGATCTTCCTCTATCTGTGGCATATGCCATTTCCAGGCAGCAGAGGCCATTAAAAGTATCATTGGCAAAAAAAGCAGGAACTGTAGACTTTGTGTCTACACATTGCACAGAAAGCGTTTACTATGGGTGAGCCCCCTCATGTGCTTCATAAGGGCATGGGGGTTTCCTGAGCCCTAGATTCTAATTTTGTGGTGGCTGACCTTCCCATTCAGATAAAAGGTATCCTCATCAATGAACATTTTTCCTCTTCCAATTGGCCCTGCAAGTCAACACAAAAGTCATGGCACTTTAGTTTATTGTCCGGTTTCAGCTCCTGAAGAATTTATACTGTTCACTGTCTCTGAAGCTTTTTTGGGCTACCTGAACTTTCCCACATTTACCAAATTTATTCTGAAAGTGTCTATGTACTGTCATAACAGTCCTTGTTCTTGCAAATCCCAAGACGCAAAAAGCGTTTTCTTGCTGTGATGTCCCCATCTTAAACCTGCCCTTTGTGTAGAGATTTAAACTAACCTGTACACAAAGGGACATATTCCAACGGTCTAAAAGAAAACTGATTTTATTGGCCATAGCAACCAAGCAAAGCTTTCATTTTTCAAGAGCATCTTTCAGAGCTTTTACTTTTGCACCATACTTTTTGAATCACCCCGTACATGCAGTAAAAAAAAAGCTGCTAAACATAGCAGGTGTGACCACCCTATTGAATGGACTGCAACATACCAAATGCAAAACCAAGGAAGAAGCCCAAAGGTTAGCCTCATATTACTGCTGCAGTTTCTGGTGGCAAAATATGACTTGTGGACATACCCTTACTGTCTAGCAGCATTAGAACAACATTTTCAGATAGGAATCTTCACCTTTATTCTACGGCAGTTCAATCCTTCCACAGCCATAATACAGTAGCAACACCCAGATCGTAGAGTCAAATTTACATGGGTGAAAACACTTTCACTTTTATTCCTTTCCCAGATCAGGTGCAGCCAGTAATAGCTTACAGACACACTCAGCCCCCATCCTGGCACTGCTCACCTTGAACCTGCCAGCGATGATTTATACAATGGCATGTCTACGGTCACCCATATCTCTGCTACCTCTGATAACTGAAGGAACACACAAAGCTACAGTCCTTAGCATCTGAACTTCAAAGTTTCAAAGTAAACGCATTTGATGTTGCACTCGGCAGAACAAACAGAAAACAGACTGCAATTATGTCTGCAGTAATAGGATTTCCGTGTTTGATAAAGTTCTTCAGCATCTCAGCCAGTCTCTGTTTGCCCAGATAGGATATGGCACCAGTCATGCCACTTATCATTTCAATACTTCAAAAGTCAGGTATGGCAGAAACCTATGCCATGTAGATTACATTGTCCCTTCAGAACTGCCCGATTCGCTTAGAAGTGGTGAACATGTCAGTGCCAACAAAGTCAGGAACCAACGAAAAAAAAAGAAAAAATTAATTGCAGAGCTAAAATACTTACAGTCCTTCTATCAGACAGATGTCTTAATGGCTCCGTTAGTTTTTTCAAAATAAATCTGTTTTCCAATTGCTTTTGAGAGGTCATTAACATGATGTTATGCTCGATGTATCGTAGACACAGTTCTGCTATTATATTGTCATTTTAACTGAGCAATCATTCTAACAAAATAAATCCAATTGTTTTGTGCCTACAGATGCAACTTAGGCTTCATTTTATTAAAAAAATATCCAAATTGAATGTCTTATTTGAAACATGGCTATTCTGTGGAGACCCACTGTGTTTGAGAAGGAAATTAATGAATTATCTTGTAAACATGTCATACTAGAGATTGATAGGCATACTTTGAGAAGATGTCTCTCTCCTAAAGGCCCCTTTAAGGAGGAAAATCATTTCCATTAATCTAAAAACAACAAAATCTGCTGCATGTGAAAGAACCTTTATCCGGAACATATACAAAACAACTGCTAAAAAACTCAATATGCAAAAAAAGGTAAAAAAAAGTCATGATCACTAAGAAAAATAAATATTGGGAGAGATGAAGGACATGCAAGAGGTGGAAGTGTCTCCTATATCATTAGTAGTGCCAAAGTACTATGTAATATGCTCCTTTTTGATAAATTTTAATTATAATGTTTTCAAATGTAGTCCCTTTTATGGGCCAAGAATCCTGACAATTATCGAGGATAACACTCAAATGCCCAAGCAACTAGCAAATGCACATATTTTATATGACACATAAACTCATGGTTTGCCAGAAGAACCTTTCCCTGTGTAAATCTGGATGTGTTGCCGGCAAAACATGAATCTGTATGGGGACGAACAGCAAATGTCAGCAGGATTAACCCTATTAAACCAGCCATATTGATCGTTTAGAAACTAATCTATATTCCCTTTGCTTCCAGTGAATATAACATACTCTGCTCCTGTCTTCAATGTCATGTGGTATACATGAATAATATGATCCTACTCTTCCAGAGGTTGCCTAAGGTTATATAGTTTACACACACAAATCTTATTACAGGGGTCCAATATTGACTTTTTATAGGAAATCCATTTTTTGACAAAATTATTTAAAGGTATAAAGGAAAATAACAACAGCTTTGTCATCTTTTCCTTATATATACTGACATGAGAAGACTAATAGAAACATTATGAGCTGGTGAAAGCATTGTTCCTTTATGAAGGCTATGCATAATAATAATTGTACAATATAGACAAGTAATTATATCACATTCTGTATCATTGTTTTTGACCACTTGAAACTTCTGCAGTCTTCAAAGACAGACTTGAAATATTGGTCCATTTGCACAAACTAAAAGTCTAATATCATTGTAAAAGGTTAGCTGTCAAAGTACATAGAAGCTCTTGCTTTCAAAGAACTGATTTAACAATGTAGGTCGATCATGTATTTCTCAGTGTCAGCAATGTTTACATGACGCTGTAAAAAGGTTATACAGAGGAATATTAACTACACTGTCCTATTATATTGTATCTGTAAAGGGTCTACAATGGCTGCAGGAAATAATTTAAAGGGTGTATGTCAGCAGATTTGTACCTATAAAACTGAATGACCTGTTACATGTGTCCTTGGCAGCTGAAGGCATCTGTTTTGGTCCCAGGTTCGCATGTCTCTACATTGCTGAGAAAAAATAAGTTTTTATATATGCAAATCAGCCTCTAAGAGGAACAGGGGCATTACTGTTACTCCTAAAAGCTCCACTTCCTCTGCACTTTGATTGACAGGTCAGCCAGTTTACTAGGAACAAATCTGCTGATAGATGTCCAAAAAATACATTTGTCTATAGAGGGACTATGTACCCTTCAGTCGTCATCAGTGGTTGCAAATAATATAGCTTCAAATGTACTATAACAGTAAGCCATACATAAGAAGTATATACCTCACCAAAATCAGTGGTTGGTGACAGTGGCGTACTAAGGTGGGGGCAGGGGGTGCGGTTCCGCCCCGGGTGCCAGCTCTCAGGGGGTGCCAGAAGCAATGAGCGCTTCCATCAATACAGATGGAAGCGCTCATTGCTGGAGCAGAGGGAGCTGGATCCTGTCACTCACCTCCCCGCGCTCCTCCTCTCCCTCAGGCCCGCAGCGCTTTGAATGGTGAAGCAGAGAGACTTCTCCCCGCTCCACCATTCAGGCTGCATGCACGGATCACGCTGCTGGAATGTGTGGGTGGAGCCTGCAGACCCGGAATTTGCATAAGCTCCACCCACACATTGCTGCAGAGCGATCTGCGCCTGCAGAGAAGAGAGGACTTCAGGAACGGGACAAGGTGAGTAGCTACTGTGTTTTGTTTTTTTAATACAGAGGGGGCATTACTACTGCGGAGGGGGCATTACTACTCTGGAGGGGGCACAGGGGGCATAACTACTCTGGAGGGGGCACAGGGCGGTATTACTACTCTGGATGGGGCACAGGGGGCATTACTACTCTGGGGGGGCACAGGGGGCATTACTACTCCGGAGGGGGCATAGAGGGCATTACTACTCTGAAGGGGGCACAGAGGGCATTACTAATATGAAGGGTGCACAGTGGGCATTTTTACTATGGAGGGGGCACAGAGCCAGAGGGCATTACTACAATGAAGGGAGCACAGACGGCATTATTACTGTGAAGGGGGCACAGTGGGCATTATTACTGTGAAAGGGGCACAGTGGGCATTATTACTATAAAGGGGGTACAATGGGGATTATTACTGTGAAGGGGCACAAAGAGGGCATTACAAGTGTGAGGGGGCACAATGTGGGCATAACTACTGTGAGAAGGCACAATGTGGGAATAAATACTGTGAGAGGGCACAATGTGGGAATAACTACTGTGAGGAGGCACACATCTGTACAAAATTACCGTGAAGCTTGTACAATGAGGGCAATACTACTGCGAGGTGGTACAATTTTTTAACATATTGGGGGGGGGTGCCAGAGAAAGGACCCGCCCCGGGTGTGAAACACCCTAGGCATGCCACTGGTTGGGGAGCCATTGATCAGTCCATGAACAACCTATGCACTATGACAGCAAAAAAGTCTTTTCTACCCTTTACCGCTGTGAAAAGTGAAAATTTATAATCACACAATGATTGTCACAATAATAAGATAATGCTACCAATAAACCTCCAAACCACATGGTGATGAGGTATATCTGGTAAGGACTTTTAGCTTAGCTTCACATCTGGCAATTGCCTCCAACAAAGATTCAGGCATACTGCAGCAGTAATTTGTCTGGCAAAATAATGGCATGCATGCCAGAAACGCAACAGATCCCATTATAGCCAACGGAATCCGTATGGTGCTGGACTGTTGAGTTATTTAGACCATTTCAGGTACCAATGAGATATTTTTACTGACCCAGAGCTTTCATAGACATAGAAGAAAAAAAAAACATTCCAACGTTAGATGCCAACAGCAAATTTTTAGGAGTATCTGACACTTGGGGTTATTCCAGCCCTGACAACAATGTTGCAGCCTTCAGGGTTTGACACCCTATACTGGTATTTCATTTAATGGTCCTTTTACACAGGCAGATTTTCTGCCCATAACAGATGCCAAACCATGAGACTAGTGCTCTCTGCCAGTTACAAGTAGCAAACATCTTGTATACAGTTTGCATCTGTCAGCAGCACGTCTCCTGTTTACCCAAGTCGGTATGCTGCTGACAAACTATGATTTTTATGTCCACATCAGCTGACAAACGATCAATGCTCATTTGTAGGCTGATCGTTGAGCATATTTACACAAGGGGATGATTGGGAATAAGCATTTGTATGACCCTTTGTTCAACTAATCATCGGCCTATGTAAAAGGGCCTTAAACCTCTAACTGCAAAATCATTGTTCTATGTATCATTATAGATAGAAGATATAAAGACTGTAGATTACAGTTATTCTCACTGCATATAAAGGTACCCACCTTCAATAGCCATTGGCCAAATACTCGTTTGGCTGACAGCCATTCCTCTCGATTCCTCCATACATAAGCACACTCAGTTTGCCCCCAAGCATGAGTTCTTATTGAGAAGACTGTAGTAAGACACTTTAAAACACCTCTGGTGCAGCTTAACTTGAGAAGAAAGGGATAAAGTGTTTGCCTGATCCTTCTTTACCACAACATCCCCGATCACGGAGAGTTGGCACACTCCCCCCACATACTTTTTAGTACACAATACCAACTTACTTTTTAGTATATCAAGAGGGTTTTATACATCAAACTTTTATACTAATATAGTTTTACTACTATACATGTATATTTTTGTACTATCCTCTGGATAAGTCACCAGTATCTGATCGGTGGGGGTCTGACACCGGGACCCATGCAGCCTGGGATCCCAGGTGCTCCCATTAGCAATGTGGCCTTCTCACAGCTCATCAGGCACAGTGTCGCACATTATAGAGCGACTGTGCTTGGTATTGCAGCTCAGCTCCATTCACAACAAGGAGGTTGAGTTGCACTTAGGCCAAGTGATTGATTAACATGACATCACATGTTTCTCAAAAAGCTGATCAGTGGGGGTGCCAGGCAGTGGCGTACTGCCAATATAGGCAGACCACGCAGCTGCTACGGGGCCCGCGGCACAGGGGGGCCCGGAGGGCATGGAAGGCCTCGCCCCTATACATACTCAGCCAGTTTATTAATAATTAATTATATAATATGGGGCATTGAGGTGGCCTGCGGCCCGCCCACTTGTATTCGCTTTACGCTCAGAATCCCCCCCACACACACACACACACACACTCTAGGGATTGATAGTGATTCTTCATGGGCTAAAGGACCTTCATGATGTCATCTGCCCATGTGACCAGTGGGGGAGGAGTATAGGAGCAGAAAGCTGTTGCTGTGTGGACAGAGAGGAGCCATGCTGGAGTTTGGTGAGGTCTAGCTGTGTGTCCTTGTCCCTGTGTGTCTGTCTGTCCTTACGTGTCTATCCCTCTGTGTCCCTGCATTTTTCCCTGCCCCTGTGTGTCCCTATCCCTGTGTGTGTGTGTGTGACTGTCCCTGTGTGTGCCTGTCACTGTGTGTCCCTGTCCCTGTATCCCTGTCACTGTGTGTGTATATGTCCCTGTGTGTGTCACTGTCCCTGTGTGTCCCTTTTTGTGTCGCTGTACCTGTGTGTCGCTGTCCCTGTGTGTGTCGCTGTCCCTGTGTGTATCGCTGTCCCTGTGTGTGTCCCTGTCCCTGTGTGTGTCCCTGTCCCTGTGTGTGTCCCTGTCCCTGTGTGTGTCTGTCTCTGTGTGTTTTTCGCTGTGCCTGTGTGTTTTTCGCTGTCCCTGTGTGTGTCCCTGTCCGTGTCGCTGTCCCTGTGTGTTGTTCTCTGTCCCTTTGTGTGTGTCCCTGTGTGTTTTTCGCTGTCTCTGTGTGTTTTTCATTGTCCCTGTGTGTCCCTGTGTGTGTCGCTGTCCCTGTGTGTGTCTGTCCCTGTGTGTGTCTGTCCCTATGTGTGTCTGTTCCTGTGTGTCGCTGTCCCTGTGTGTGTCGCTGTCCCTATGTGTGTCGCTGTCCCTGTGTGTCGCTGTCCTTGTGAGTCGCTGTCCCTGTGTGTGTCGCTGTCCCTGTGTGTGTCGCTGTCCCTGTGTGTGTCACTGGCCCTGTGTGTGTCGCTGTCCCTGTAAGCGTCGCTGTCCCTGTGTGTCTCCCTGTCCCTGTGTGTGTCCCTGTCCCTGTGTGTGTGTCCCTGTGTGTCTGTGTGTTTGTGTGTCTGTCCCTGTGTGTGCCTGTCCCTGTGTGTCCATGTGTCTGTGTGTCTGCCCTCTATGTGTTTCTGTCCCGGTGTGGTCTGTCCCCTCTATGTGTGTCTGTCCCTGTCCCTGTGTGTGTCACCATCACCATGACCACAGTTTTCCTATGTCTTGATGCAGCTGCATCAGGACGTTCTGTGTGGGCAAGAAGAAGACGGAAGAGGAGACAGCAGGGTCAGCATGGAGTCCCATGGGAGAGGAACAGGGAGGAACACTAAGGATGCAGGTAACACTACCACATGATCTACACTAGTGTTATCTGTGGTTTTACATAGGAATGCAGGTAACACTACCAAATAATTATCAGCACTTGTGTTCTCTGTGGTTTTAGATAAGACTACAGGTAACACTACCACATTATCAGCACTAGTGTTATTTGTGGTTTTACATAAAACTGCAGTCAACACTCCAAATTCGAAAAAAAAATGCAATTCCTCCACCGTATTATGGCTTTTATTCCTACGGCGTTCCCTTTGCAGCACATGGTGGTGTGGCAGGGGAGGAGCCAGGGCAGGAGGTAGGATGGGCCAGGGGTGGGTACTGGGCGGAGTTAGGGGGCCCAATTCAGATTCTTGCTATGGGCCCAATGATTTCTATGTATGCCCCTGGTGCCAGATGTAGAACCCCAACCGATCAGATACTGATGACCTATCTAGAGGACTGGTCATCAGTAAATAAGTCTCAGAAAAACATTTTAACATAAACGTCAACAGAATACAAATAGATTTTTTATGTACACAGAGGAAGAGAATAGCCCACATGCTTTCTTTAACAAATAACTCCCCCTAATAAGATTTTTTAAATTCCTGCATTGCATTTGTGCCTTACCCCATGTTACATAGATCTAGTTGAAATAAATATACAGTGATACCTCCTAAATGTGACCATACAATCTTCTATTATCCTACTGTTTATCAGAATCAATAATAAACCAGATGGATATTAATCTCTTAAATCTTTCACAGTTGGTTCATAAAAAACAGAAACCTCTTATTTGCTTCAAATCCTAAAAGCTCCCAAACCATTAGCAAAGTGTAGTCAGAGGACAAGATATTGGAGACATTGTGAGCTTTGTCTGCTTGGCTCATTAGTATGGCAGTCATACGTAATTCTGTGTCCCATTTCATGAAAGAACAGAATATCTGAGATGAGAGTTATGATTGTACATGCTACAGCAGTGATAAAAGACAAGAATAGAGAGACAAGAAAGCATGTTGTCTTATTGAAGTAAACAATTCTACCAGATATTGTGCTATAAATGAGATATGGGTTCTCAATTGAAACGGGGAGACAATGGATTCAATAGCACCGAGCATCGCCAATTCAACTTGTCCCAGCTCTTTTAATCAGGACTGTTTTCCATGCAAGTCGTAGTAGAAGGAAACAATCAAAGCTCTTACATTCTGAATGCTATCACGTTCCAAGGAGCACTGCACCATGAATAAGCCAATTCAAACATGGGTCATAAACAAACACTAACACAGGATTTAATAAATATATTCTGTGATAAAAAATGTGTTCATGCCTTTGCCTTTATTAATTCTCGTTCTTCATGTTTTGAATATAATAATTGTGTTTACTGACAACGGAAAAGAAGATTTTTTTTAACTATTTCAGAAAATCTCCAGTAGTGGCGGTGTTGTCCTGTCATACCATCATGCTTCCATGTACATAATAATTTGGCATTCAGCCTGTGTTCTGATGGTGCTTGGAAAGCCTACATTTTCTTCCATAAGAAATTTTAAGGTATAGGTTTGAAATTGAATGAAATGAAATAACGAATTATCACCCCAAGGTTCTCGCGCATGACAGGGCACAGGACACCAAAGTTTTAAAGTATGAAGTCATCCAGGATCCCTTTGGTGCCATATGTACAGAGCTGCTCTGCAAGAAGCAATGCTTCATGAGAAAACCCCTTAAAAATGTGTGTTTAGCTTTGGACACCATTTTACATATTGAATATAATTACCTACGATTTGCATTAGTTGCCCCACATTATAGCCTTTATTCTAGTCGTTGCATTGACAAATCCACCAGTAGTCCTGTGATTTGCATTCTGAAGAGTGTAGCTTTTATGCAAGGCAATGCACATTCATCGGCTGTAGGACAACCAACTTTCCCACTTCATTTTTGGATTATGTTGTTGAGGGAGTGCTGACCGTTTCCAATATCAGCCAGAAGAACTGTGAATGCAGCTCTGGGCTCTGATCGGTAATGTATTTCTAAGGTTCCTTAATTTATATAAAGATTTCAATATCATTTTTGAAGTTTGTCCAAAAAACCTCTACTGCTAAAATGACAATATGGTGTGTTCATATTAGTCATCAGTTCACAAGGTCAGCCATATCCATGCCACGCACACACACCATACTGACGTGCAAGTTCACAGGTGTATATGACATAGTTATACTGTTTCATACGCAAAGTAATCTAACTTGTTCTCAACTTGGCTCTCATACTCTTGTGAAAGAATTTTTATTATACTAAAACAGCATTTTGGCTTCGGTCTACATTCAGCATATATAGTGTAATGGTAACAGGCGACATAATGCTGCCAAAACTTTGAGCCAAAAGTGAGTGAAATAAGTTGTGCCTATTCTCATCCTCATTACAATATACATTTCAGCACAAGAGATCTCCAACATTATTGAAAGTGACTACATCCACATATTAAACCCTGAAACCGGATATAAACAGGGAAATTCTCAATCCGTACATGAATGTATCCATACGTTTGGACTTGTTCCACATTCTTGAATGGTAAGAAAACCTGGCACAACCATAGTAATCTGTAATAATTTAGGGATTTACACTTTTCATTAAAAAGAAGTCCAAGATAAAAACAAAGCAGGCGATTAATTAGAAACAGCTCCTTCCCAGAAAGGTTGTGTTGCTGGTGTTCAGGACAAGCTATTTTAGGTATTAATGAAGAAGGTGTTGCGATGGATAATTTTTCTTTCACTAACCATACAACCATTAGTTTTTGAGATGAATCAAAAGAATAAGGCCCCATGCAGACGACCGTATTTTACGGCCCGATATGGGCCGTGAAAGCCCGGCCTGTGCTGCCCCACAAATACGGTCGTCTGCATGGGGCCTAAGGCTTGATTCTTTATTTAAATAGAGTAGTAATTTACATATTTTGCCGTACTGTAATATTCAATATCTATTACCTACCAAGGAAAGAGAGTGCGTGAATGTATGACATCTACCCGTTGTCTGCATGGAATGGAGTATTTTAACCATAAATAATTGAAACTCCTTCCAAAATAGATGTTAAAATATCCATTACATGTAATGGGAATGTAGTATCAATGGTAAGCATGCTTAAAAATACACAGATGGTACAGCTTTAAAACTCAATGCTACCTGAGTAGGATACTAGAATTTTTATCCTAAAGAGTAATTGGTCTGTACAATGCTGCAAGTCAAGGCATATTCCTTGACTAATGTTTCTATTTGACTATTGAGCACCATTCAAAGGCTTAGACAGTTCTTGTAGACTGTTTGAAAAGAGTATATCGTTTCACTGGTGATAAGCTGAGATGCAAATCAATACACTCCAATTTGCAAATACCCTGAGCCTTTTGACACATACAGGTCAACCATTAACATTTCCTTCTAAAATGTAATCCCCCGACATTGAATATTTTAACTGCTCTTTCCACATCCAGAAATGTCTAAGTTCTGTATTATACTATGCAGTCATCAGCCGGCATGACAGCCATTATTTCACACTGAATGACAACTTCTTGACAAGTCTGAATTCCAATTCGTATCAATTCCTACTTCCCATTTAAATTGAAGACTTTAATTAAACACAATATCTTAAAATATGTAACTTGTGCCTGGGTGAACACGAATTTTCAGTAAACTTGGCAATAGTCTGATGAATTAATAGCAGGCTGCCGGGCACATCAGCATAAATACATTGCACTAGGAAGCCAGTTAAATGGATTCTATCAATTAATTTAAATAATAAACCAAATCCAACTCACTGTGAAATCTTACTCTTAGAGCTTATAAGGCACAGGGGTTGCCTTTTACAGATGCCCTTTTCAGAAACCTGTAACACTTAAAGGTCCCTTAGACTATTACATTTTAATAAAATGAACAGCTAGATCTAGTATGAACAAATCATTATGGATTTATCTGAAGTTCCAAAAATGCTGAATTTTGTAAATCCAAACTTGGTGATTTGATTCAAGAGAATTTTGAGGTGAGTGAGAGGGGGAGAAGGAGATGAAAATACAATAAATAATGAGTCCTAGAAGACTTCATGGGGTCATACACCAATTTTTGGGCCACATCGAGTACTTTCAGTGTAGGTAGAATCGATTTGGATCTAACACTAATCGGTCAACCAATTCAGCCAAATAAACCCAAGTCAAATTTTGAATGATTCGCTCATCTCTAGTCACAATTTATGGCAGGGCTAAACAAAAATGGCAGAAACTAGAAGGCCAATGTGCATAGAAATTTGCTTCCGATACCTACATTTGTGCTTTGTTTTCTATAGGGATCAAGAGAAGTTCTATATGACCTAAGACTAAAGTAATCAATCTGGCTCCTGGAAGGATCTAAAGGTGGCCATAAATATTAGATTAACATCAGATGTTTTCTGTGGAAACGGGAAACCATCTAATGTGAATGGGAGAAGGGTTTCCTGATGGCAGGATCGGGCACTCAACCAAAGGTTGGGATGCTAAGGATTGATAATTATAAGCCAAATGATCATTCACGCGGCAGGTATCCAAAGTATATGGCCAATTACACTTGCTTTAATAATAATAATAATTTATCACCTCCAGATTTATGGGCCTTTAGCTTTGTTAAAGCCATTTAGGACATAAGCATATATTGGATATAATTAAGAATCATTTCAGCATGTGCATATTACAACGTATAAAATAGAAGAACCATTATTAATAGGTGACTGTTCAACTGTGCATCTCAGGCCCTTTGGAGATTTTACAAATCAAACTAGTATTTGGATTTAGCACAAAAATTGACAAAAAGAATGAAGACTGCTTAATAAATAGTTTTTCAAACGGTTCCTAAATAAAAAAAATAATAATAGGAAGAATGAAAAAAGCACATGTGGAATTGCTTATTACATTTTTTCCAACCAGACAACTGGAACTCAAAGGCATCCAAACAAAACAATCTTCTACAATCTGCTTTAACAATGGGCTACAAAACATTGTACACTGCAGACAATGATAATGGTTTTCAGTTAAATGAGAAATAATATGGACATGTGAATTATCTGCTTGTTTATCACAGGCGACACAGTGCTAATATAAAACCTCTTGACACTGCCACCCAAAACACCCAGGTATGAAATAATTACATATTCAAAACAAGAATACATATTTTAATGGTTGTTCGAGAAGTTGCATTCAGAGCTGAAAGCTGGCGCATGAGACTGTATAATACTATGTCTGCAATTCAAGCATTTCCATAAAGTTAACAATGGAGAACATTTCCCAAGCACTTCTTTTATGGTTATATTGTGACATTACAAACTGAATTTCAATAGTGGAAAAATACTTTAATCAACATATACATCCTAATTTGCTGAAAGTGGAAGGCATGGCTATATTTTTATGGATATTAATATTTATGGGCTCTTTTAGGTGAAAAATAATGCAATGCAAACCAGTCAAAAACTTTAAAAAAATACAACAAAACACCTAAAAAATAAGGTCTGTTGGCATACATGCTGAGAAAATCGCCTAAAGTATAATATTTGAAGTCAGTTTTGCTTTAGTCTGCAGCAGTGTAATTTGCACCAAATGTTCCACATTGTTTGCTAAATAGGTTGAACTTTTGTCTAGAAAAGCACCGTTTTTTTATGCCAACACCCACATCCGCCCAACGAGTGATTTTGTGACAAAATCTGGGGTGAAAGTAATTAACCTAGCTGAGCACATCCACTTCTTTACCCACATTTCAAAACTGGATTGAGAGGTATAAAAATGCAAAAAGTAACAAAAATTTGAAGCAGGAATTCTAGAGTATATGTAGTGATAAATTCCCCCAGACTTTAATGGGCTAACAAAAGAACCAAACAAGTATCTTTTTGACAAACATTTGCCAGTTTACATCAGGATCCCATGGTCCCAACTGTATTGAAAAGACTCAGACATATAATCTTTCCAATCTGCTGTATAAAAAACACATAAATCACAATCAATGGCCTAACTGTAAGTAAAACATAAAGACCAAAACTGAACATAAAAGGTCCACTATCAGGGCAGCACTGGCAGTACTGATGTCAGGGGCCCACACCAAACATGTAAAAAAGAGGGGCCCACCGACGCCACCTGCCGCTCACTGCATTTAGCACTAGTATGACCCCCCCCAATCAAACTTCCAGGCTGCTGCTGTCTTGTCCTTCACACTGACATGACCTGCATAGCCCTATGAGGAGTGGAGAAGATGAAAATGATGAGGAGGAGGTGGGGTTCTTATATAATGCAGTGGATAGAGTGAGACTACCATATTTAGACTACTGGGACCTGAAAAGAGACAGCCAGTATCAGCAGCCAGCAGCAGCTTTTACAGACAGTGACACACTAAGTAATTATGATGTCTGTGTCAGACAGGCTGCTGAGTGCTGCATACTGTAAGTTATATGGTATTATGTAGGGTAGATTGTGGGAGTGCCGATACTGATGCTGCTGACTGCTTGTCTCCCTTGTTCCCCCTCCCACTACAGATGCGATACAATATGGTGAGTAAGGGCAGCATGGTGTTTTTTTTTTTTTATATCCCTACCATCTTCTGTCCTCCCTGCCTTTCCCTCTTAAAAGAGCCTCTGTCACCTACTGTATACCACCAGAACCGCATAGCACCTCTGCCAAAGTGTGAATTTTCCCCTGCAGTATTCTATACCCCCCACTCTATTGCTCCTGTATACTTTGCTACTTTATCTGTGTCTCCCTGTTTCCCTGCAGAGCCCCTGTCACCTTGTGTCTTCCCCATGCTGCTGCCTCCTTCCTTAGGACTTGCTAATTCATGTGCCTGCATGTTGGACCACTACATTTTGCCTCCCCCCACTTACCCTACTCACCACCACCAACATCCTCCTACTTAAAGGGGTTGTCTGACTTAAAATAAATTGCTAAATGACAGAGAAGGGATTAAAAATTTTCAGTTCAAACCTCCTTTTCCCCTGTGCCACCGCTATACTTCTCCAGCCATTATGTCATTTTCTTGGCTGGAGTGATAAAGGGCATATCGCACTTGACCACTGCAGCCAATCAATGGCTTCGGCGGTCTCATGGTGTTGAGGCCAGGGATTGGCTGCAGTCATCACATGCAGTACATGGGCGCATGAACTGCAGCTAATCAATGGCTTCAGTGGTCTCATGGTGTTGAGGCCAGGGATAGGCTGCAGTCATCCCATGCAGTACATGGGCACATGATCACTGCAGCCAAGAAGATGACTGCAGTGGCAGGGGATTGGAGCACAGGAGGGTGCTGTTTAGCAATTTTTTTCAAACCTTCTAATGGTAGAAACTTGTTGCCAGCAGGGCCAGTAGTTACTATTGGAGAAAATAACAGGTCCTGCAATGTAATGGGGCCCATTCTTTTCTCCCAAATAACTGGCCAGCAACATCCAGCATTAGGAGTTTGAGGCAAGACCAGGAATCAGTAAGTACTAAATTAATTTTTGAGATTAGTCTGAGGTCTGAAATCCTTTTTCAGTTTGCTCTAAGGTCTGATATATAAAAAACAGCATGCTATGAAATGAGGTAACATAAGAACTATGATCCCTCTGCATTCATGTGCACAAAAACAAAAATAAAACAGTTATGCTGACACAATTAATGTGCATGCCTAAGCATTCTAAATTAATCTACCGTAAATCTAAAATTACTTTGCTGACTAAAAGCAATATACATCAGCAAAAGCAGTGAAGGCACGTGTACGACATAACAAAGGTAAGTGCTTGGCGCCCCTGATATTCACTATGTGGTTGGGCTTGTAAGGTAGACAGAAGAGGCAAGGTCTTAGGCAAGTCAAGATGTAAAAGTACAAATCCTACACTAAAAATCATGGATTCATGTCTGAAATATCAGGAGATCAGATGTCTTCTAAATGCTCTTTGTACCGGAGTATTATCTTACTGCATGATCAAGACCCCATGTTTCTAGGAAATGCAAAATTAACTCTAAAGTTTTACTTATATTAAAGGGGTTTTTATAAGAAAATACAAAAAGGTCTGTTTTGAGAAAGAGCTCCCCACTTGCCCGTGGGTCAAGTATTGCAGCTCAGCCTCATTGATATACATGGGCCAGAGGTGCAATCCTAGAAAAAGCATACGGGCAAGCATGGTGCTGTTTCTGGAACAATTTTTCTAATATCCTACAATTCATTTCACTGCATTAGAATTGCCAGGGACCTCAATGTCAACCAGATTCTGACTCTACTGTCATTACCCTTTATCTTAATATATTCTTAAAACCTCTACGATCGAGGGAAAAGTTAAGCCATTACAGGAACATATATTGAACCATAAGGGAAAAGGTCATCGGTGTTCTTACTGAACAATATCACTTTCCATCTGCTGCAGTAATGAGGACAGCCATCATTCATTTGCCAATCCTTGAGTCTGTTCCAGACATAATGCAGCCAATGCTGGAGTGAATACATTTCATTCTACTTTAGTAGGTCAACACATTTTCCATGCAGGACCCTCATCCAATAGAAGTCATTCAATGTCAATAGCTTTATAATGCACAATATGAATTAGCTCTGGGAATCTGAATGGATCTGCTAACATGTTAGCTACAGCTAGTAGCTACGGAAAAAATCCTAGGAGTTTCCTTGTATTTGTTGGTTTACATGTAACATGATTATTCCAGTTCCCTCACCTTCACAATTTAGTAATCACACATTTGGTAATTGTCAGCAAAGGTAAAATAAAGGTTATGGCTGAGAACTTGTTACATGAGAACATGTCCACTGACCAGAAATAACTCCTCTTCTTGGGTCAATGAGCACAAGCTTTGAGAATTTGTTAAAATCTCCAGCAATCATAACTCTGCCTCGCTGCTGCTTCCAGTGAGATGAGAGCCAGGCTTTCCAAACATTTCATCATGAACATCAGCTAATAAAATGTGTTTTATATACATATGAAAATGAACACATTTTAACCATAGACATATGTTTGTCCCGCATTTATAATTGTTGCTTGTGAGGTGGATCTTCAGATGCAGTGGGTTAAGACCGACATACATATTCAATAACATTTGGTTGACCCTATCTCTCCCAACTCCCTCCCGATTCCCCCATACTCATAAACATTCAGTTTGGCCAAACATTTATATGTATTTAATGGATAGGGAGGAGAAAGCCTCTGCTAGACACTTTTGGTGATGCCTTATTTCCCAGTGGAACAAAAGGATAAGATGAAAATATTCACTTTCCTGATCCCTCTCTCCCTCAACATCATCTGTCAGGGAAGAGTCGGGAGCCCCCAAACACATTAGACTGTTGGTTGAACCCCCTGTTCTCAGCAGATTCAGACAACAATACACCAATATGTATATACGCCTTTAGGATCACTTATCTTAGCTAGTATAACTAATCTAACTAGAACTTGTAGTCCTCTCAGTACTGTCATTTACTATTTAGACCCTGATTGGAAATATTGAGGAGCACTGTATATTTAGACAAACACAACAATTTATAAAGTAAAAGTCCTTTCTGCTCAGGGACTTGAGTTTCAAATACAAACATATAAAATATAAAAATATCTCTGAGCCTAAAGGTGTCCATAGACCTTCAAATACGTATTTGACCAACAGCCGTCTTCCCTACTTCACAACACACAAACACACTCAGCTAGGTCAAGCATGTATGTATGACACTAATGGTGGTGACTTATTTCCTGGGAAGAAAAAAAAAAATGTGTTGCAATTCAACATGCCCAAACCTTCTGTTGGGAGAGTCGCAAGCTCCTCATACACATTATTTTGTTGGTTAGTCCCTCCATAAATGGTTTGGCTGACTTGTGCAATATGAAAGGGGGCCTCATATGCACAATGGGCATATTGAAGCTATATAACCCTCATAATATGGCACCAATAGTCTATGGGGCTATACCGTATGTTGATATATCTCCAATTTCATACACATATTCTTTTATCTTTCATATTCAAAGTAAATACAGCAGAATGAAATCATGTTGTTTTATCACATAGGCACCATACAGAAGCATACGGAGTGTCTGCTGAACCATATAACATTGCTACCGTGTGCATTTGGCCTTACTTATTGAAATTGGAATCTCTATAGAACAATATATCTCAGTTTGGAAGTCAACTGTCCATGAAATTCAATCATGCATGTCCTAGCCTACCAGCATATGTGAAAAAGTGCTGTTATCTCTTAAATTCAGCTGAATCTCCAGATTGGCATTGGTAGCAATACCAGAAGCTTATGCTTTCTTGAAAAGACAGGCAGACCCTTAATCTGTCAGTATTCTGCCTACTGTGCCAGATTTTTAAATATTTGTTAAACTGCTAACTATAAGTAGTTCAGGTGCTGTAAAGAACAAACTCCCCATAGGACTAGGTAATAATCACGTTCATTAGATAATAACCAGACATGGCCTTTATCTTACCACACCAAGACGTCTGACTTGACATTAAAATTTATCTAATTAAAGACCGACCATGCAAGACTGACCAAAATGGATATTAGGGTCATGGTGACCACTTTTGAATAGGTGTTTTTCTCCAAGTATAGACTATTAAGTCATGCTCTCCATATACCCAGCTATGCCTTATTCCGAAAAATGAAAATATGGTGATGATGCAAGAGAACTGACTAAAATCATCTGTTCCCGAGCTTAGAAGACAACATCAGCTAATTAGAAAGTACAGAGAATTCTCAAGTTTGCGGTTAGATCCTACAACATTTGTAAGCTTTAAAACGTGTTGTTCACACATTGGAATTAAATTCAGATGCTAGCACATGATATGTGCTTTTTCCCTGTTCAAAAGGGCATCTGAGAAGCTTAATGTTAAGTTCTGATTGCATATTTCATGCCAGGAGCTGTTGTGGAGCACAACAGTATGCAGAGAAAGGTGTTGCTCAGAAGATATGATGTGGCTAAGACAGCACGCCAACAATTTCATACTCCAACTCCCTTAAAACAAGGGAGTGCTTTGTTAGACCTGCTCTGCAACAACCAGATCATCACAGCTCTATTGTCTTAAGGTTCGGTAAGCTTCCAGCACTGTAATAACCATTGTCAGCAGATTTGAAAATGTATTTCTTCCTCTGAGAAACATATTCTGTCTCTGCATAGTTGAAAAAGAAGACGCTACCACATTATTCTAGACAGGAAAGCCACATGCATAATTACCTCACTGAATAAAGGAGATTAGCAATTATTAAAAACAGTTTTGTTCAAATGGAGCAAAGTAAAAAATACTGGATTACATTGAATAAGCTATGCATATCACCTGGCATATTAGGGACTATATGGGTTAATTCCCACATTGGGGATTTTTTTTGTGTGTGTGCAGAATCTGTGTTCCCAAGTCTGCAGCATAATGCATTTCCTGTGGAATTACTGCAGATCTGGGCAAGATCTTCAGCCATGTGGACTTAACTAGGCCACACACTTTAGACGTATGTAGGCCAAAACCACCAATTTCAGTGGGATAGGCCAACCATCTAATGTGTATGGTAGCCTCCTTTCTCTCCCTCAACATCTGTGATCAGTGGAAAGAAAAATCAAGCTCTTGGGATTTAACATGTCCTATCCTCTTGTTCTCGGGGGATAAACTCTGCCAGAGTTGTCGGGCAGTGACTACTTCTATCTCCCTACTGGTGCATATTTATGGGGATGGGGGGTCTGGAGAGATAGCCGTGGGCTGAAGGATTGTTCCACAGCTATCTAGCGTGCATGGCCAGCCTTAACCTGGGATTTTTAATAACCAGTCAAACACCCTGCACCCCCATTGATCAGCCATTCTCTGCAGCTTATGGTTATGGAATTAACACTTTGAATGGAACAGGACACACTGCAGCTCAGCTCCTATTCACGTCAATGGGAGATGAGCTTCAGTATCCTACCCGGTCACTACATTTTGAACGGAGCTGTACTTCCTGCTTTATTCAAGAGTCAGTTCTGACATTGGAAGCTACAGTGAACAGCTCGTCGGTGAGGGGGAGGGCTGTCAGACCCTCATCCATCAGGTTTCAATGAGCTATCCTGAGAATAGTTCATCAATATCAGAAGCCTGGAAAATCCCTTTAACAAATGAAAGGCACAAATTTGCCCTATAGCTATCAACTCCTCCAATGGCCTGTTAGCATAAGGCAAATAACTGGTAACTGACAGTATAGATTATATTGATTTTTTATTAAATAACCCAATAGTTGGTGTGTGTAACAAAAGGTCTGTGTGTGTAAACGGCCATCTGACCAATGATTGGTCAGAAAATCTGTCAGATAATCTGTTGGTGTAATATAGCCCTTTGTGTCAGGTTGAATTAAAAGTAAAAACATGTCATTAGGTAATGGCTTCCATATGAATTGTGCATGCACAAAATGTGGATGAACCAAGAAACAGTGAAAAAGGTGACTTTTTGTTTTAGCAACTACATTCAAATTGGTATTGGGAGTTGGGACTTCTTGAAATTCATCCTTAGACTACCTCTTTGAGATCACTCATGCATCTAGACAAGACTTTCTGTGATACATTTTGTGTTCCATTACATGCTTGGCATACTATCCTAGATCATTTTTCAATAAAATTTTGGATGGCCATCTTAAAGAAGTTTCACTGTATATCATACATGTATGGGGAACAGAGCACATTTGTACGGGTGGAAATCAGATTATTTATCTTAAGTGTATAGACTAAAGTGATAGTGGTGAAGAACCCCAGACACATTTTATTGCTATTGGCAGATTCTTATCATTTTGGTAGAATTTGATAAATTAATAATTATGGGGTTTTCCAAGCTACTTGTTTTAGACTGCACTTATCTTATGTACGTGGCTAGCTTTTCATTACAATACTGATTAAAGGCTAACAAATAAGTGACTCCAGTCAACCACAAATGTAGCATAACTTTTAAGAGAAATATTGGAGAAAAAGGGTCTCAGGTGAAGCCATGCCGCCAAGACTATGGTTTGGTCAGCTTTGCTATTTTTGTAATATGACCAAGACAGATCCATTTTCCAGGGTTAGTTCATTCATTCATTGCACAGTGAGCAGTATAAGTCAGCACATGTTTTCTTTTCATAGTAGCTGAGGTTTGGGTGCTAATTGCAGGCTACGGTAAAGTCAGACGGCGAGATCAAACACTACTGTGGTGCTTAAAAGCGCGAGACTACTCCCCAAAGAATTTTGGCGTCTGGGATTCTAGAGTAGCAAGTCACAATAAAAGCCACATTATCCTGTTTTATTGCCTTTAAAATATTGCACTTTCTTTTGAAGCCTTTAGATTTTCAACGGTAGAAGGGGGAGCACTATATGTATAATGGAATGAAAAGTAAATATGTTTTTACATTGGCCAGTGTTACAAATAAGATTTGTATTTCGACAAAACAATAGCATATTGATTAAAAGAAAAGCAAAAATACAACAGCAAGTAATGGTGGGCATGCAATGCAAAGGTGAAACAAAACTTATTGTATTCAATAATATAACATTCTAGGTAAATAAACGTAAAAAATATGAAAAATTGTAATAAAAAGTATAAGAACGGCAACTGTTAGTTGAACCTAAATGCGTTTTCAGATATACCGGTCGCCTCTGTGGGGATCGAGCAGCAGAGAACCTCATTGATCTAAGGATTGATAGTGCCCTGTTCAGCATTAATGGATGGAGAGGTGATCTCACATGAGGGCTCATGCTATACATATAACAAATATGTCATACAAGGCTTTTGTCATAAAACCCCTTTAATGTCACCAAATAAGTGGATGGAAATAGGGATCAAAGGGTTGTTCAATAAAATCTGAATTGACCTTTCTCATTTTTCTTACATGAGAGGAAACCCCAGGGTGTAACACATTTCATGTATATTATATTACCAATGCAATCTAATTAGAATGGAGCTTAATGACTGTGTATGTTGAGCAGCCTGCAGGCATTATATCGGGAATAGGCACAGATTACACTGTCACCACCAGGAGTGCATACTATATATATTACAAATGATGCTAAATCATCAGAGGATGTCACCATAAAATCTAATGCAGTTTGCAGGCAGCATGTTATAGAGCGGGAGGAGCTGAGAAGATTTGTGGGAAGAGATTCTGTAAAACTTGTAAATTAGACATTTTTATCTCTGCTTTTTCTAACCTAAGACCACTCCAGTAAACAGCTGTACACAGGGAGGTGTTATCTGTGGTTGATAGCATTCTCTGTGTAAGTGTGTATACAGAGATAGCTGTCAGTCACTGATAGCTGTACATGGGGAGGTGTTATCAGTGATTGATAGCATTCTCTGTGTAAGTGTGTATACAGAGATAGCTGTCAGTCACTGATAGCTGTACACAGGGGAGGTGTTATCAGTGATTGATAGCATTCTCTGTGTAAGTGTGTATACAGAGATAGCTGTCAGTCACTGATAGCTGTACACAGGGGAGGTGTTATCAGTGATTGATAGCATTCTCAGTGTAAGTGTGTATACAGAGATAGCTGTCAGTCACTGATAGTAGTACACAGGGCCGTCTTATCAGTGATTGATAGCACTCTCTGTGTGTGTGCACAGAGACAGCCGTCATTGATTACAACTCCCCCGTGTGCTGACAATGGTTCATGGGGTTGGTCTTAAAGGAGTTGTGTCAGTAAGATAAATGTATCCCGCCGAACAGATATTGCCATTAAATCACTTTTCCAAGATATGACCATTTATCAAAACTACTTTATTCTAAAGTTATTAGCTTACCATTGTAACCTGTGGCAAATCAATTTTCAGTTGCCGTGGATAATGGATCCTTATAATGTTGGAGGTAGGAAGCCTCATCGGTAAGAACAAGGGGTGTGCTTAGTGTCACATAATTTGCTGGTGTCAGGACACATCTTACTGCCCAAAGGCATGATAGGACAGTAGTCACATGACAAACCAGGAACACGGGGAATAGGAGAAAACTGCAAATGAGGTAAATTTAAAAAAAAAAAAACAATAGGAGGAGGAATGGGAGCTAGAGTAATTAATGAAAATACACTTTAGAGCGAAAGGTAGTTTATGGCACGAACCCTTTAAGTTAGAAGAGATATAAATGTATAATTTATAAGTTTTACTGAATCTGTTCCCACAGACATTACATCAATCTACTCAGCTCCTCCTGCTCTATAACATGCTGCCTGCAGACTGCATTGCATTTTGTGGTGACAGATCCTCTTTAATGAAAACTCATAAGACATCAATATTAATATATCTATTATTCCATGTAAGAAAGCATTTCAGTCTGCCACGCTGAGTGCCATTTACTTGAGGAAGTCTAGAATTCTTGCTACCATATTCACTCTTCTGACATATCTCCAGAAACATTTATGTACCTATTTGAGAATCTATCGTTGGCTCATTTCATATAATATGGACTTACATTGTGATAAAATTGAATAGTTTATTTTGCATTCATGTTTCCAAGAATTTGCATATTTGGCCTGTCCTTTAATACTGAGGCACAATGCCATAAAATATCAGGTTTGTCTAATGCACGCTGTTCCAGAAGCAAGAATATGTCATTTTACAATCAATCACTTGTTTTCTGCATACAGAGTTCAGACGGCTAATACAATATTTATTGACAAGCTTACCGGTGAGTGCTGGAATAACATTTCAACTCAACTAACAAAAGCATGTGATTTTCAAGAGAAAGAATGCAATTAAAATCCACCTTTACAACTAAAAGGCCATGTTATGTTCCTGAATGCCACTCTAAAAGTGAAGTAAAGTACACTGCAATTAAAAAGACAATTTCGATGGTAAAAATAAGATTTCAACCACCTGTAAACGATCGCTTAGGAGAAAAAATGCAACATAAGTAATTCAGCATGCTGTATGGATAATGTTTCCTGTTTTGTTCCTAGAACAGTATACTCCATAACAACTCACCTCAACCTATCACTCCAATCACCATTTTGCTTAATTAACTGGTAAGAAATACCCCTGAATGCTTTGAATGAAAACCAAAGTGCATATACACTCAGATAAGATATACCGAAAAATCCCTTTAACACTGGGTTCACATCTGTGCTGTGAACTTCGGCAGTTTGTTCCGGTGGAGGAACAGACTGCCAGAGTTCACCGTATCCGGCATAGCCAGATACCGCCGTGCACCGGCAGATCCCTAATCACTGTAATGGGATACACCGGTAATCCGGCCGCTTTCTGGAATATATGCCGACTTTCGGCCAGACAGAAAATGTTGCGTGTAGCATGTATGCTTGATACAGTGTCTACATACAGAAACAATGAGACAATATGAGGAAGAGTGATGGCATTAGCGATTGCTCCTCCTCATACTCTGGAGGAGCTGGAGGAGATCTGTGCCTGTTAATGCACTGGTCTCCTCCACTAGTGATCATCTGATTGTCGGAAGGAGCGCTTCCATCCAAACAATCTGCTTGTACATCATCACATGTAAAGGGACCATAATGTGTATGGGGGGCCTTAAGAATAGGTCATCAATATGCAAGTCTTCGAGAATCCCTTTAATCAGTTGTTGAGGGTCCTTTTTGCACATTTTGTGTTTAGGGCTCCAGAGTCTCAAGTTATACTTCTGTAGGATCCTTCTGTGTCTTCAATACTTTGTGATGTTCTTATAAATGTGCTTTTAGTAATCTCCTGTTTGTTGAGTCATGTTAACTTAGAAGCTCATGAGAACTGGATATACTGTATTCTAAAAGTTTGCATCACTGATCCCATAGAAGAAATTCAAATTTTTTCTCTGCCTGATATTTTTTGTAATGATAGATTGCATTCAATTATAGCAAAAAGTAAGAAATACAAATTCTTGGGATTTACACCACTGTGGCAACCATGAACTTCAACAACTTCAACACTTGGCCTGAGACTTCCATTAGTCTCAGGAAGCTTTTCACCGAGGAACAATAAACATCAATTCAATACTCCACATTCACAGTTCCATACCATAAGACTTGAAATAGGAGCTACATGTTACCAGTCACACATTTCTTGGATTAAAGACAAAGACACAAAGTACAATGAAAATGTCCAATTCCTTAATGTAGTGAAATAATGCAATACTCAGAAGCTGTTTATGGATTATTTAACCATGGTTGAAATTAAGACATATTCTGCTCCAGAGGTAAGATTACAGCCTCCATGTCATACTCCTATAAAGGCACTAAACCCTATCTCTTCAGTAATGGAGGCTGTCTAAGCAGTTATTGAATGAATGAGCAAAGGGATTCTTACCCTATGTAATTTCATCCTTCTGGCGGATAAGGCCAGTTGCTTAAAGGAACATCCTAAAGAAAAAAAGAAACAATAGGATCCATACTGATTACACCTGGAGCGACTGACACTACCCATTTAAGTAAAGGTCTTGGAAAATGGGAGCAGATGGCAAGCCGAACGCAGCAGGGGTTGAATTCATTAATATATCTCTCTACACACAAGGCAAGGCAGACCAAAATACAGGAAAAACATGTGTCCCCAATACGTCACCACCATCAAGAAAAACGCAAAGGCAAATTATTTATTTCTCAGTGAAATGAGTCATGCTAGTTAAGAAGATAATAGCTAGTCTAACTAGCTTGCATGAGAGTCATTGACATCAAATAATGCTTAATAATATCAGTCATAGGTTAAATTAACTACTTCTATCCTGTTGTCATCCAGCTGTCTATGGAAAGGGACTAAATAAAAAAAAATGAGGCTGATTTTTGGCATTCCCAAGAAAACACGGAGGAAACAAAGAGCAGCTTATGTCAGAGCTCGGACTGTGATGTGTTTACTCAACAAAATTGGTAGAATTTCCTTGCGAGGCCTAAATTCTGTCATTAGCCTGGACATTTATCACTGGGAGTGATAAAACGCATTCCCTGTTCTTGCTGATAGATTAAAGTCACCTCTACTCTCTGAACTGTGTTTCCTCTTTTCATTTCACGAGAACAAAGAAAAAAAATACTCCAGAAAAACACATATCAGCTGGATGTTCACATAACAAGGTCCACAGAGACACATCTAGGAGTTGCCTCTTTTAATCCAATACTGAATAATGTTGGAGATAGCTCTCTGTTCTTTTCAAGCTCTGCTACTGCCAAAATAACTGCAAGGCTTGCAAGTCCTCTTATACAGAGAGCCTTCCCCAAGGCACCCCAACACTATCTGAGGCACCGCCGCTATGGCAACCGCATAAGAAAGTAGTTTCCATGATTAATAGATGAAGATCAGGCTTACGGTCTAGATAGCTTGCTAGGCCATCATTTGAAGATGCAGAAGGAATTAACTAAAGAGCAAAGCATGTAAAGCAATGTCAGCTACAAACACAAACACTGAATATGGATTTCATCAGTCGATATATCAGAATTACTTATTGTTATCTGCAAGTTTATTTTTTAAAAACAGGAACCACAAAGTCAATAACCCCTTTGTTCCTCGTCAAAATCCGCCTGGTAATTACACAGGTATGAAGGCAAAGGCGGGAGCTTTTATGAATGGAGCTCTCTTGCTGCCCAATGATCTCACTAATGCCACTCAATACAAATCCATGGACTGCTGTACTAACAGAAGAGGCATGCGGTGCCTCATGCCAGGGCTTCATCGCTGGAGGGTCTTTTTAACTCTTATTTAAAATTAATGAAGACTGAAGCTTTATATGCATGAATGCAAATCTACTGGAACACATTTTAGAGTGGATAATAAAATGTAAATGTGAGAAAGATTAAGACTGTATCTGGTTGGAGCAATTTGGCATTTACAATTATTCAAAGAAAATGATATTTTGATTTGGCTGACTATTGCTCTACAATGAGGAGGGCTAAATTGTATTATTATTATTATTATTATTATAATTATGATTATTATGATTATTATTATGTGCAGCATTTTTAGTGAAAGACCATTAATAGTTGATACTTATATATGCAAAAACATTTTATTGTAAATGTTTCATAGCCTATTAAAGGGACATAGTAATTGCACGGTGCCTCCAGTGGCTAGTACTATGGTCAAAATAGGGATTTACATGGAATACAAACTTGTGATAACACAAGCGAGGTGGCTATATCTGCTTCTTAGTATAAGTATTAGCCAATTACGATGCTTCACAACTGCTCAGTTGCTACATCTGCTGAATTAAGCCTAATAGCCTTAGCAGAAGCATGAAGTAATCTTCCAGCCACATATGGATCAGCCAAGCCAAGACCATCAGCTTGGTCTCCTACTTCATGGCGTCTTATGTGTTCCAAAATTAATCTTTTCCTATGCCCTTTGTCTGGAGCTGCTGGGACAGGTAAGTAAACCCCCCCTCCTCCTCAACACAGTGTCTGACACACGTGGGGCCGGAGCACGGTTCCGGCCCCACACGTGCACCTGCAGCAGCACGGATCCTGCGGGACCCTTCACCCACCGGATCCGTGCTGCCGCTAGTGTGAAAGTGGCCTAAGACCAAAAATATACTCTATATATAACTGTATAGGTCAGCATCCAGACATGTCTGCAAACACTTAATGCTCCAGAGGTTTCATTAAAATTGTTTTAATCCGGTTCATTTCTCCAACCGCCAATCCAAGTGATGCGATATATGAGAACAGTTGGATTACGGGGTAGATGGTCATAATGACATGTCTAATAATACATCACGAAACCAACAAGGCTTTGGTGGTCTATGTGCTTGTTCATGTATTTGCAGCTTACAAAGAAAACATGTGGTCAGAGTTATTCTAATAAGTGTTCTTCTAGCAAAGGAAGACCACCAAGTCTACCAATTAACTCATTTAGCTGCCAACACAAGTAGAGCAAGCAACATAGGAAACCATGCTCTGGATTCCATCACTGATGAAACTGTATCAACCACTCCTTTATTCATTAACTAAACAGGACAAGAGGTCGGCATTTAACACTTAAATAATGGAACTACTTGGTAGCCTGTTAAACTAAAAATGCAAAAACTTTGCACAAAAGCAATAGTGTTGAGAACTGAAGAGTAATCCATCATTGCAAATCACTGTGTCGCCACCAGGGGAGCCACAGACAACTCGTTGAATAAAACCTACATTTCATTCTACATGCTTTGTTAGCCAGTGAAGAATGCTGGAGTATAAAGTCCTATCTGTACACAAGGCTGCTCTTTAAATACCGCCGTTTTTATCCAAAATCTGTCATTGAAACTGTATTAAATTACAGAGGCCACAGTCCCATGCTGTTTCTTTTAAAAACCAGAACAGAGACAATGAAAGCAGGTTGGGTGTCGTATTTTCCTGCGTGCTTCCAACAGGGCCTCTTTCCAGCGAAGTGTTATCACAAAATAAATTAATTCTCTCTTTGATATAACGATGAGTGACAGGTAAACAAAGGGCGGCAGTCGCCCTATCCGTCTGCACTGCCCCCATTTAAATGTCAGACTGAGGAGCTTGCGTTGAAATGGAAGTTCCTTTTGTAATTTAAAACAACCAAACAAACAAATCTGCTGTCATTTCCCCAAACACACCATTGGATTTATCACAGGATATCCAGGCTGGCTGCTTTAGCAATAAAGGCCCCTACTAACCCTAAAAGACCCCCGTCCACTAGATGCATTTAGCAGACAAGTCTCCCATACATCAATTAGCAGCCCAGGAAAGAGCCACAATCTGCTTTTATCCTTAAGTAGCAATGTCTACCAAATCCATGAGTCCTAAAAAAAAAGTGTGTGTACACAGATATACATTTCATCTGTCTCTTGTGAGTGTAAAGAGCTCGCTTAAGCTTATCACTCAACTGATCAAAACTAAACAACTGAAGAGCATGGGGCATGTGACCGGTAGTCTGTGGTCACAACTGGAAGAGTTCTTTGGGGGTCCAGTTTCTTAGATCCTTGCTTGATACAGGCTAAGTCTTGTAATGCATGTACAATGTGATCATTTCTGCAGATGTTTCTTACAGATTATCAGCCTAATGTGAACATCCATTAGGATTTAGCATTGAAAACATTGAATGTTCTTCTTGGGGGAAGCAATACTAAAGGTGATAAGCAGTTTCAAAACAAACTAGTGAACTAATAGGTCAAGCAAAGTTATCTTTCTTGCTTCTAGGTTGACCTGATATCTCTAAGCATTAGGTTACAATAAAATTAGGTTAATCAATGTTAGAGTAATTCTCTTGGCACCAGTTGAGTAAGATAAGTGTCAATGGTTTTTATTGAAGGCGTGATAAATAACGTAGCAATAAAGTATACACAATCGGTAAGAAGAATACAATACAACAGACCAATATTTATACAGCATGGTCTCCATCTACACAACACTGCCAGTATCTACACTTCACAGGAAAATGAAAACTTCTTGGATCCCGGACAAGACCACAACTTCCAGATAAAGGTTAATCAATGGCATCTACCTCTGAAGATTGGAGACACAGTTCTGTCTGGTTAAAGTTAATTATTAACTTTTATAGCACTTGAGCTGGGACAGGACAGCCAGCAAGGGGTAACCAGGCGGTGCCCTTTCTATTTCAGTTGACTGCCCTATAATGAACATACAGTAAGCACTATACATGCTATTAATATTTTATCATTGGTGCCTGGGCTTTACCAACAACACAGCAAAATGTGCTTTTAATCCAAGTTCAATAAAGAAGAAAGAGGACTGAAAATGGCCACATGGGTATTAAGTGCAAAGCATTGATCCAGAGGAGATTTAAACAAAGCCTTCTCTATTTTACATGCTTGATAGTTTGGAAATGGGAAAGACAAATCAAACCTTCCCAAAGCAATAAAGAAAAGACTCCTGACAGAGCGGTTAAAAACAGAAGCACACTTAAGGGAAATAAGCACTTTTATATTGTATTGCCATTAAGAGATTCACTGCTGTGGGCACAATTGACTTCCTAGGAACAGTGAAACCGCTGGGTGTCCAGATTACAAGGTACGGCAGACACAGAGCAGACACAGAGGTTTTGCACAATTAACCTTTGTTGTATCTTCCAGGCACCACGTGTGTTTTCTACTTTACCAAGTAAAGAAAAATCCATCTTAATCTGATCGATAAAACCTAAATGTCCCTATTCCTCTGAAGTAATTTGTTCTGCACTGGCTAGATTCCTTCATTAAGCGTCAATATATGACTGGTCACCATGTCACTGCCCCTCGGTACTACTGTAGGATAGCTATCAGGGGTCACGTTCAAAACAGGCCATTAATTCAGGGTACAGAACAGTACAGAATTCCGCACATATGGCTTTCTGAATTTAACGTGGCATTGCCAGTGGGTGCTTAGCACCAAGTCATGATATGTGAGTGCTTGCAGTAATTGATGACATAGAGCTACCCATTCTTTCCAGAAAGCCATCCTGAGCATTTGATTGTAATGATCTAATTTTGCTTTAGGGCCCCGAAGGGAGGGAAGCAGCCCACCAGCTCCCTGACTTTCTGCTCCATTTCAAGAAATGTACCAAGCAGAACCACGCTCCAGAAGGCAGTGGGAAAAACAACACATGGGGGGATTCGCAGCCAGGTTCCCAGAGCTCCCACCATCTCTCCTTTAAATTCACAGCCAGTGCACTTAGAGAGCATTACTCTCAGCTGACTGCCTCTCATACACATGGGAGAGCAGAGCATCAGCTACCTTGCGCTTGAGCACCAAGCATCTGGGCTCTGGATGTCTCTGACAGCCCTGTCTGAGGGCATCATACCGGATAATTGAATGATTATTTGTAATTCATATAGCACCAACATATTCCACAGCCCTGTACAGCAAACAACAAACTCCACCACCCTCAGTCCTCACACAGTAGGGGGCAATTTCCTAGGTAGACAATTAACCCGGGAATGTGTTAAGAAAGGAAAGTATCCCCGGAAAACCACAAAAACGTATAAACTTCATGCCTACTGTAGATTGCCCTGGTCATATTCTCACCACTGGTCATCTTCTCATGGTACTTAGATGCACTACACAAAGTTACCAGATGACCTGATTTTACTACAGTAACATGTACACAATATGCACAATATTATGTCATAATCAGATTTTTCTAGCTCTCCAGCTGACTGGATTATCTCTGGTTGGCACAGAGTTGCCCTCTAATTGCGATGTATGATAATACGCACTGGAGAGACAGATGCATAGGTGGGTGTGCCAGGGCTAAAGAGCCATTCAGCTTCCTATTCACTACACACAGGGTTAGGATGAAGCCTGGCACATGCTCGCTTTAGGGAATTTTAGGTTATAAGCAATGCCATTCACAGTGCCCTGGATGGGGGCAGGAATTGTGCCCTGTGTGAGGGGCTGCTTATTTCATTTTACTTGCGTATGTAGTGCTGACATATTCTGCAGCCCTTTACAGACATTATCATCACTCGCTGTCCCCAGTGGAGCTCACAATCTAAATTCCCTATCAGTACGTCTTTGGAGCTTCCAGGCGACCCCTTCCATTCTGCTGAGCCTGTAAACGCTGAAGGGGTCTGCGCTGCTGTAGAGAGCCCACCACCCCCTAACCCTCAGACAGGGGGCACAATCAGCCGTTCAGCAGCAATTAGCTACCCTTGGGCCACTCACAAGTTTCTTTAACACTCGCATTTCCACGCTTGGTTCCAAGCCATTCACTCACAATAGAAGAGGAAGAAGATCTAGCCAGACCATCCCTGTCTTTGTATCTGAGAGCAGCCGGGCTGCTACTAACCAGGGTAAGACCGATGGGTAGAAGGAGCAGCCCATGCCCCCTGCTGTGGTCTGTGTCCTCATCTCTACACATGAAGTCATGGGCATGACCACTATCTTCATTCATTCCTTGAGACACATGCAATAGTCATACAACAATCATAGAGAAACAGCAGAAGACCATACCTTGGGAACATGCAGAAGCAGTGCAGAATCAGGGCTAGCTCACATAGAGTCCCATTAGTAATCCACTGAGAGGGTTCTCTCCAATCCACTGGGTTCTCCTGAGCAATCCTTAGTCATTACTACACGTGACACAATGTTACTGCAAAGGCTGCACTTTTCTTCTCTATGCAGAAACTGCTATTCCTTCTAGTAAAATCCAGATTCCACAATCACTCCACTGTGAGGTCTCCTTCAATGGCATAGGAGAACAAGTCCTATCAAGGTTGTGTTGAGTGGGGTACAGGGTTCACCCAAACTCCTGTGATCTCTCCTGATTCCCAGCAGGAACACACAGCTCTCCACACACTGACTGCTGCTGCTTCTGCTGCTCATTGAACTGGATTTGGAGAAGAGTTGAGCTCTGCCTCTCTGCTTACAAGCCCAGCCTACTCCCTACTGATGTCTCCTCACTCCTCTGCTACTGGCATCTTGTGCAGCAGGCAAATCCTGGAGTGGATCACTCCAGACCTATCAGATCCATGTGTTCAAGTGTTGAAACACAATAAAACACATGGGAAAGAGGGAAACATTTCCATAAATTTCATATAATATTTAGCACAGCTATTCCTCAGAACAAGCTCATTTCTCAGATTAACTATTCAGTAAGTGACTGATTTCTTTCCCAAATGTTGCATTAGATATAGTCAGCAGCAAGAGGTTACATTTATTTCTGCAAACCTGATTCTTGGAAGGGATGAGTATGACTGAGTAATATTCAGCCTATTATCTATTTTGCAGAGATAAGCCAGTGCTTATATAGAAAAGAAACAGCAGTAAGTAATGTGATATTTATTATATTTGAAAGTGCATTTACTGGTTGTAAGGCAAATATTTTCCATTATCCCTTATCTGCTCTAAACATATGCAGTGCTTGAGACTTTTTCCCATTAGTTGATCCTCTCCATCTCCTTTTTTTCACTCTAATGGTGACAAATACTTACAAAACAACAGCTTAATGTATTTTCAGGCCAGCAGATTTGCACTATCCTGACTGTATTTTTTTGCTTTCGCCTATATAAAGCATTGTCTGTATGGGCAGTTGTAGTTTTTACTGTTGGCCTGCAGGTGTCGCCAGTCTAGCTGAACAGAACAGATCTGCTCAGGCTTTTGCTGCCTATGGCTCATTGCACACAGAGCCCTGTGCAGCCAGCAGCAGGTGCCAGACTAGACCAGCTGTATGAAAGCAGCTCTTCCCCCATTGGCATACCACTGTCTATTGGGGCTGACTGTGTGTACTGGTTGATCAAGCCTCATTTGTAGAAAGAAAAAAATGAACTACTGTACAAGAAGTAGTACTGTCATAAACATACACTGGGGAGGATGCAAATCCCAGTGCAAAAGAGAAAAAGTCTAAAATTCATTTCCATTCGGTTGTGGCTGATTAGTGAGTATTTCTTTTTGCATAGTAATCATCTCATAACTATCTGCTATTATTTCCAATATCCATCAGGGAGTTTGAGTTTCATGTTTCTTCCAGTCCTTATCATAATATAATTAGTTCTAGACAGAGTTGCAATCAGATTATCCATATTCCCTTGCGGATGCGGAGAGAAACACCAGCAAAGTGCAGGGTCAGGAGCACTGCAGTCTCAGGAGCAGCGAGTGCAGTGTATTCCCATTGTCTGCTCATAGTCATCTTCTGATGACAGATCTAAGGATTATGTTTCCTCTCCAATATGTATGCGTGAGTGCTTAGATCATAATGCTGGCTTTATCAGCTAATGGGAAGTATAGTTAGATAAGCAAATAGTCTACAAGTTAAACTCGTGTCACTGATTTAAAGGGGAATTACTATGGAGCTATGAAAATACTGTAGGTAATTCATTCTGTCAGCAGCTTTTAATGTAGATAATTGGGGGTATTTAGACGACTGCATTCATGGCAGCAGGAAATAGTCATTTTGCTTAATCTGTCTGCCCAGGTTGGCTGTAACCTGCATGCATTTGTGGAAGCAGTTACCTTTTATAAAGCAATTTTGTTACTGGGTGGCCTTAAGGGAAGGTACAAATAGATCCACATATTGATGGATGCCCCTTGTATTTGGAGACCATAAGCGCCGTCCAGTCCCAGATTGCTAACTACAATGGAATATTTGATAGATTCAATGTAAAGAGAAACAAAGGTTATTCAAATCATGGCTTTTGACCATATCTGATACAAAAGAGCCTATTGTTCTCTCATCATCTCCGACTAAGGTGACAAAGGGGTTTTGTTCTCTACCTGTGACTTGTCAGTTGAAATACTTCAGTCTCCTTCTCGCTGCCTTGGGGCATGCAGGTCTTCATTTCATTCCTGACATCTGACAACCATTTTGGGCTAATGAGGGATTGCGGTGTACCGGCTTCTCTAAATTCGTTCCTCAGGTTTTAGTTCATGAGGATTAATAGACAAAATTCAGAAAGAACTTTCTGATGAGTACTGTGTTCTGAATCTACTGTCTCTTCATTTACAGCCATTGCAGGGGAAGTAATCACACATTTGAGGACACGTGTTATAGCTTTGTTCCAGTTTTCTGGTGTAGAAAAGTTGCACATTTTGTCGCAAGTGCAGATTTGTGACAAAATTTGTAACTTTTACAAAAATTAGGTGGAGCTTGACCGTGAAAAAAAGGGTGGGACCTCCACGGCTCGACTCATTTAAGAACATGTGCACCATAAAACTGCTGTACATTAGGGATGAGCGAACCCGTGGAAGTTTAAGTTTGTCGGATTCGGCTGAACTTCAGGTCAAAGTTCGGGTTCGGGTCCGGGTACCGGAACTCGCAAAGTTCGGTAGAAACCTGAAATTTGCAGTTCGGGTTCGCTCATCCCTATTCTCCAGTAGAAATGGATGCATGTAGATTTTTATCCTTTTTTATCTTCTGTTGCTCGGTGATCTTTACTTTCTGGTGGGTGATCACTGCGCAGATGATTAAACTTAAAGGGGTATAGCCATCAAACATTTGTGGTATATCCACAGCATATTCCAGAAATATATGATAGATGTAGCTACCATCTTTTGGATAAGCACCTATCTCCGAAATATCCAGACACGACTAGCCTTGACATGTCCAGCCTAGATGCTATGGCCAGAGGTGGTCAGAACAACAAATACAGATGAGTTGGCTGTGGTATGCTGCTGCTGAAGATCCAAAGCAAGAGAATAGGAGTTATAGAAACAGCATAGCACAGTGAGCTATACCATTTCTGCATATCACAAGTTACTGAAACAGCTAGGCAGGGGTGTAGCTATAGGAGGTGCAGAGGTAGCAATCACTACCCAGCCCAGAAGCCTGAGGGGGCCAAAAGACCCTTGTGCCATATAAGAAGACACCGATATTATAGAAAGCGCATGCTGGTCAAGTTATACCTTTGGCTGAAGGGAAGGGGTTAGGTCAAGAGTTTGGCATGAGGAGGGGGGGGTTAGTACCGTTTCAATTTTTTGCCTCAGGCAGCAGGAAGACTATGCGCTTCCCTGCCCCTGGCCACAAAGTCCTGAGGGAAGGGGGGTCCAAGCGGAATCCTTGTACCAGGTCCATAGGCCTTTAGCTATGCCCTTGCCTTGTAGCCAGGGGTGGGTGGACTGGGAAATTAAACTGGTCCAGGAAAAAATAAATAAAAGTGGCCCCAGCTGGGGTCAGCATTACCATAGTATAGCAAATACCACCCCAGCCGGACCAAATATTGCGCTGCAGCACAAAATTTTTCCCCAAATACCAAAGTGATGTACAAAATAGTTCCCCAGCAGAACCAAATAATACTGTGGAGAATAATATACTGCCTCAACAGAATGAAATACCACAGTGCAGCACAATATACTGCCCTAGAAGAACAGAATGCCATAGTGCATCACAAAATACTGCCCGAGCAGAACTAAATACCACAATATAACACAATATACTGCCCCAGACAAAAACAAATATCACAATGCAGCACAATATACAGTCCCAGCAGCATTAAATACTTTCCCAGAAGCTACCCCTTTACGGTGGCCAGTGCCAGTTGCCACCTCCTGTCCTCCTCATTGTCTTCCTTGGCTTGTCTCTAATCAAAGGGGTATTCCGGTAGGTGGAATGCCCCTTTAGTGTCCCCAGTAATAATAATTCCCCCTATTGTACCCCCAAGACAATGTCCCCTATCGTGCCTCCACCTATAATGCCACCTAAAGCGCCCCAGTAATATTATTGCCCTATTGTGCCTCCAGTAATAATAATACCCTTATAGTGCAACTAAAAATATTAAGAAAACCCCCTATAGTCACAGTATTCAACTGCATCACTATCCTGTGGATGGCAGTACAGTTGAATTCAGGTGGGGTTCCTACAGCCTCCATCTGAGTACATAAGTACCTGGCACTCCAAGCATTAATTAATAATAAAATCAGATCTTTATCTACCCCTCCAGAGGCCATGGGGACCACTTGGGTAGCCCTCTGGAAATCAAAGTTCAACCTTTTGGTTTATTCACACTGAGTATTTTCTGTGCTGAAAAAAACCTGACATAGATTCTGCATTATTTGGTGATGCAAATTTTTTTCCTGTGTTTCATTCCTGCTCGTTTCAATAGGAATCCACTTCAAGAATGGACAGTTACTTTTTTTTCCTTGATGTGGTTTATAAAACTGCAAAGGGAAAAGAAAAGCTCAGTATAAATTCACATAGGAAGATCTACATGTGTTTTGGCACTTTTTTGGCGTGGAATCCATGCTCTGGTTCTGCCATTTTTCCCTCATATCCTGGTCTTTAATGTGTTTAATGGTGTTTAATGGTGTTTTAGCATAGCATTTTTTTCTAATGCTTTTTTCCCATACAGTTTTACAGAGAGAGTGACATCACAGGAGGGCACATACTTTAAAAAAAAAAGGCTAGGCAAAGAGCCTGGTGCTAAAACACACTGCAGATGAGAAAATGCCCCATCCCTGTGGCATAGCCATCCCCTATTGGGCAGGCCCCTGGGAAGTTCCTAAAGGATAAAGATGCATATTTTGTACATATACAATATTACCTTCTTCTTTGAGACAGTGTGTAATGTACTTTATGTCTACTGCAAATGAGGACTGTAACAGCGGAGTGGGCAGTGTTCAGACATGCACTGATACATGGCAGTCATCGGTGTAGAACTGATCGTAAAAGCACTTGTCAGTCACTGGGCGGCTTAATGACTGCCCGAGAAGCAAGCGCAGCATCCAAGCACCTGTCTCTATAATGCTACAGATCTAGACAGTTCCTCTAGTTATTACAGAATATTCACATACACATAGTGACCAGGACCCGGCTCTGATGTGTGATAATACAAGCATGATTAGAGCATAATGCCACCAAGGTTTTTCCATATTTAGGGTATTTAAAGTAATGCATCCATGAGCATTTTATTTTTTATTTTACGCAACTATATAGCACTGCTATATTCAACAACACATAGAAGATGTGTAACGTAAAAATTTTTTAACCAATGATCCAGAATTCCTGCTAAGGCGGAGTTCACATCTCCATTCTTCAGATCCGTCAGAAGAAGAGAGAGAGAAAAAAAACAGGATTCAGTAAAAAAAAAAAGGATCCTGTTGCATCAGTGGTCATCCATTTGAGCCATTTCCGTCTGAGATCCGTTTTTTTTTTTGGGTGGAAAAAAAGTCCTGCATGCAGTACTTTTATTTCCGTCTAAAAAATCGTATCTCAGACGGAAATGGCTCAAACAGATGACAACCGATGCAAAGGTATTGAGATCCGTCATAGGGTCTCAGTATCGTAAAAACGCTTCCATTTTGTCCCCATTCATTGTCAATGGGGATAAAATGTAACTGAACAGAACAGAGTGCTCCAAAATGCATTCCGTTCCGTCCTTGTACCGGAGAGCAAACTGTAGCATGCTGCAGTTTGCTTTCCGTCCCGGGATACGGACCAAGAAGAATCCGTCATGTCCCATAATACAAGTCAATGGGGACGGATCCATTTTCTCTGACACAATAGAAAATGGATCTGTCTTGGGTATGTTAAAGATAACCGGATCCGTTCGTAACGGATTCAGATGGTTGTATTATTAGTAACAGAAGCGTTTTTGCTGAACCCTGCCAGATCCAGAAAAAACACTAGTGTGAAAGTAGCCTAATGCAAAAGGATATGTTTGTTTTTTGTTTTTTTGTTTTTTTTTACAGAATCCTGTTTTTTTTCTCTCTCTCTTCTTCTGACGGATCACAAGAATGGAAAGCTAATCGGTGATGTTAACTACTCAGCCTAATATGTTGCCTTTAAAAACATTACCATTTTCAGGATTAGAAATGTGAATCAAGAGTATGGAGGCACGGGACCACAACTATCAGCACCCTAGTGGTGGGGAGAAGGGGAAGCATATTTGCCCCAGTTGTGGACATGCCAAAGATGTTTGCCTACATAAGTATTAGAATTAATTTCTGCAGCATTTCTTTGTTCCTGCTAGTCGTCAGCTACAGACTTGTTTTGGGTCTAGGCTATTTCTTCACATGGTCATATCCTTGTTATACGCAGTTCAGCGACCACGATGGCATGTTATCTTTAGATGTTATGCAAGGGCCGCATTCATTACATACTCATTGTTTGTCCCCTTCAAGAGAAATGCCTGTGGAGACAAATACAAAAGCTGAGGATCAGAGGATCAGTATGGATTAGGTATTCACGGAGGAAGCAGTTTGGCTGTATTAGGGAATCTGTAAAATTACTAAACGTAGAAGGACTACCCTGTTTAGAGGGCGCTTTACGAGTCCATGCATGTGTTTTAGGGATCCATGGTATGGCACGCTGAGCCTCCATGTGCCCCTCATTTTATACAGAGTTCATAGGAGAACCATGAGAAAAACATCTTGACGTTGAATTGACTGGTGTTTCCCCTTAAAATCATTGTCTTGTTTCTAGGTGAAAATACTGTGCTTCACAAAGGCACCATACTGTGCACGGAATGATTCTGGGTCTTTAAAGGGATTGTCCCAGAATGGCAACCTATCACCCAGGGGCATAACAAGTAACTATGGGGCCCTATAACAAAACTTTGAATGGGGCCCTACTCCACCATTACCACCAACAGCAAGTTCAGAGTATGGAAAGTTTAATAGTTATTTTGGTGTTCCTATATACAACGTCACAGTAAAAGGATAATTTTCATAGTGATGTCACAGAACAGGGATAATGCACATAGTAATGTCACAGTACATGGATACTGCCCACAGTACAGGGATAATGCTCAGGATGATGTCACAATAGTATAATAATATGCACAGTGACATTGCAATAGTGGGTAGCATGTCTCAGCACAGGGATAAAGCACACAGTGATTTCCCAGTAGTAAAATAATGCTCACAGTGATGTCACAATAGTAGAATAATGCTCACAGTGATGTCAGTCTACAAGGGTTGATTCACAGTGTGACATCACTACAGTGAGGTAATATGCACAGTAATCATCCACTCTGTGATCTTACAGCACAAGAGCTGTATAAACAGAAAAGAAGAATGCATGACATGATGTAGCACAGAGATAACACAAGTAAATAAAAGGTCAGAATGTACGGTATGTACACGTCACAGCAAGAAAAAACACGATAATAATGTCACATGCTGGAATAATGTAAACATGATACTATAGTACAGGAATCTTACTGCCACAGAGAGTGATAATGCATAGTACTTTGTTTAGTTTTACACACAACCTTCTATAGTCTTTACTAACTGCACCCAGGGGCATAGCTATAGGGGGTGCAGAGGTAGCAGTCACTACCAGGCCCAGGAGCCTGAGGGGGCCCAAAAACCCTTGTGCCGCATAAGAAGACACTGGCATTATAGAAAGTGCAAGCTGCTCAAGTTACACCTCTGGCTAGAGAGAGGAGGTTAGGTCAAAAATTTGGTATTGGGGAGGGGGGTGATGTTTCAATTTTTGCCTCAGGCAGCACGAAAGCTATGTGCTCCCCTACCCCTAGCCACAAACTACTGAGGGAAGGGGCCCCAAGCTGAACTTTGTCATGAAGCGCATTTCTTTGTGAGCAGTTGGCACAATGATGGGGAATGGCAATTGCACCGCCCCCCAACATTGAACCTATCAGATGCCACGTTCATCACTGATCGGAGCATCTGAGATAAAAAATACTTTCAGGGGTTAATTGGCTAAAAGAAAAAATACTCATCTTTTGCATTTGAGCACGAAGAGGCTGCAGTGGCCATCTTGATTGAAGATCCAGTGTGAAATATCGTGCGCGGTGATGTATGATATCTGTATGGCGGTGGGGTGAGAGAAGAGATTGTTGGATGGGTGTTACCATTTGGTGAGTCCTTATGTGATGGAAGGGAGGAAATCAAGGAGGACGACAACCACACAGAAAGTCATGGTCACATTTCTTAATGCAAACAACTGATTTACACTCACCGGCCACTTTATTAGGTACACCTGTCCAACTGCTCGTTAACACTTAATTTCTAATCAGCCAATCACATGGCGGCAACTCAGTGCATTTAGGCATGTAGACATGGTCAAGACAATCTCCTGCAGTTCAAACCGAGCATCAGTATGGGGAAGAAAGGTGATTTGAGTGCCTTTGAACGTGGCATGGTTGTTGGTGCCAGAAGGGCTGGTCTGAGTATTTCAGAAACTGCTGATCTACTGGGATTTTCACGCACAACCATCTCTAGGGTTTACAGAGAATGGTCCGAAAAAGAAAAAACATCCAGTGAGCGGCAGTTCTGTGGGCGGAAATGCCTTGTTGATGCCAGAGGTCAGAGGAGAATGGGCAGACTGGTTCGAGCTGATAGAAAGGCAACAGTGACTCAAATTGCCACCCGTTACAACCAAGGTAGGCAGAAGAGCATCTCTGAACGCACAGTACGTCGAACTTTGAGGCAGATGGGCTACAGCAGCAGAAGACCACACCGGGTGCCACTCCTTTCAGCTAAGAACAGGAAACTGAGGCTACAATTTGCACAAGCTCATCGAAATTGGACAGTAGAAGATTGGAAAAAACGTTGCCTGGTCTGATGAGTCTCGATTTCTGCTGCGACATTCGGATGGTAGGGGTCAGAATTTTGGCATCAACAACATGAAAGCATGGATCCATCCTGCCTTGTATCAACGGTTCAAGCTGGTGGTGGTGGTGTCATGGTGTGGGGAATATTTTCTTGGCACTCTTTGGGCCCCTTGGTACCAATTGAGCATCGTTGCAACGCCACAGCCTACCTGAGTATTGTTGCTGACCATGTCCATCCCTTTATGACCACAATGTACCCAACATCTGATGGCTACTTTCAGCAGGATAATGCGCCATGTCATAAAGCTGGAATCATCTCAGACTGGTTTCTTGAACATGACAATGAGTTCACTGTACTCAAATGGCCTCCACAGTCACCAGATCTCAATCCAATAGAGCATCTTTGGGATGTGGTGGAACGGGAGATTCGCATCATGGATGTGCAGCCGACAAATCTGCGGCAACTGTGTGATGCCATCATGTCAATATGGACCAAAATCTCTGAGGAATGCTTCCAGCACCTTGTTGAATCTATGCCACGAAGAATTGAGGCAGTTCTGAAGGCAAAAGGGGGTCCAACCCGTTACTAGCATGGTGTACCTAATAAAGTGGCCGGTGAGTGTATTTCTTCCTCAAGACACACACGATTGCTGGTTACACACGTAAAACTCTCTCGGCAATAGCATTCTGATGCTGAGGACTATCCAGCACACCAAAGGTCCTCACAGTGGAAAGTCTCAGACCAGTGCATCACTTACTCAGTCCCAGTCCATAGTAACACTTTAAAAGGGTTGATAATGGGTTTTTAATGATCTCTACCCACAAGTGACGAGTGGCGCTTATAGTCTGGTACTTCTGTGCTTTCTATCCATACAAGAGGAGCGCTCCCTCTCTTTTTCTTCAGGTTTGAGGCTTGTTGTGGCCAACACAGAGTGCATGCTCTGTCAATCTGTCTTGAAGGCTTCCTCGGTGTCTTACCTCCCTTTATACAGCACACACATTTGCATAGTTGGCACTGGGGTAGTGGGCCACCTGTGGTGCACCCCCTTACATCTATACACTCTGACACAGTCCATCAGCACTGTATAAGTTTGTGCGCCTTTAACTAGAGGAATAGTAAAGCCCAATTGTTGCTTTATTTATAAACTTCTAGAAGGAATAACATAGGAAATGCCCCAAAATAATTGTAAAAACAGAGAGGGAAATTTATTAGATCACCTTTTTTCACGCTGGTCTTAAGTCACTCTGCTCTGCTGGAGGAAGCACCAAAGTTATGTAGTGGTGCAGGCCTCTACATAAGTTTGGCACTTCCTTCGCCAGGCCGTGCGACAGACTTAACTCTATCACAGCTCCCTTGCTTGCATAGATTTAATCCATTTTCCATGTCAAACCGGCGTGGAAAATGAGAATTCAGCTGGGCCTGATGGCTGTCTGCTTCCCTGCCCCCAACATGCCCCTTTTCTTGACTTTCTAGAAAAGTGTCGAGAAAAGTTGCAGATTTTGCCTCAAGCTGCGACTTTAAACCACCACTATTGTGAGATATATGAGGTAATAAATGTCCCCCAGAATCTCCAGAATTGTTATTTTGTGGGAGATATAAGCACCGACTAGACAGACATTTTAGGAGAGCCAACAGGCCCTGATTAACACTTACATATTGTATTGCTTCCACACATGAACTTCAAAGCAGGTAACAGGGTCAGGCATGCCCACGGTGGGCATATGGATGATTTCACACTAGAAATTAGTCACTGTGTGCTTTCTGCTTAGTAAATGGTCCTTAGACTGTGAATACATCTTGAATTGGCTACATGCCATTAATTAAGAGAGTGAAATCATCACCTGTAATAGAAAGTGTTTCTAAGCACTTTTCACACTTCTCAGTTAATATTTAGTTCATAAAACAAAGAGGAGAGAAGGAGGCGCAGTCTGCCTTGTGGTTTCACACACTAGCTGGCAGTAGAGATGTGACTGAAGCCCAGGTACGGTTACTCACCATGTGTCCTGTCCATGGTGAGTAATGTCTGGATTCTATACTAATCATATATACTTACATAAGGAGAGGGATTTAGTTACTTTTACAACACCTGATGTTCCTCTCAGTCATCCCCTTTAGTCCTGTGCTTTGGGGCTCGTTTACACGGCCGTTCCGTGCATTGGTGGCCACAATTTGCGGTTCCCAACGCAGGGAACTATCAAAATGGGTCCGTGATCTGTCCGCACCACAAAAAAAAATAGAGCATGTTCTATTTTTTTGTTGCAATGCGGAAGCATAGAGAGAATATGCAGGCACGAGCCGTGTGTACCCCCTAGATCACTGATGCGGACCCATTCACTAGAATGGGTCCACAGTCTGGAAGGCCGATGAAGAACAGAGGCATGGAACCCCACAGAAACACTACAGAGTTCTTCCATGGGGTTCCATGCCTCTGTTCTGCATCAACCTTCCAGATTGCGGACCCATTCAAGTGAATGGGTCTGCATCAGTGATCTGGGGGGTGTGGACCTGTTGTTGGGCCACAGTACGGGCACGGCTGAACAACAGCTGTGTGCATGAGCCTAGACTTTGTGATGATGAATGAAAATCCGAAACATGAAGCTGCACCTTTTCTTTTCAGGTCCCGTTCAAACTGAACTAATACACCAATAATGATTTATGTAGGTGTAACATCTCCGCAGATGGCACAACTATAATTTATTAATCACATAGAAGATGAATAAAAATAGGGCCTCTGATAATAGTGCTGGAATTTGTTTACTGGAACAGATTCTGTGCTCTATTTGTTAGCATAAGCTGTTGGCGTGTCTGATAGTGCAAGGTAGTGGAGAAAACTCGTACGAGTCAGAGACATGCACACGGATCTTCAGAGCTGGCACCAGATCTAGACTGGTAGATTTCAAGCAGAAGCTACATACAGAGATATAAATGATTGATGCATGTTATAAAAATTGATATAACAAGGTAAAACAGAGTTGGCAGGAAGGGCCATTTTTTGCTTCTCTGCAAACTTTAAAATAGCTGATTCATTTAAAAAGATTGGGGGTCATTTATCAAACTAGTGTAAAGCAGAACTGGCTTATTTGCCCATAGCAACCAATAAGATTCCACCTTTTATTTTTCATAGCTCCTGTGGAAAATGAAAGGTGGAATCTGATTGGTTGTTATGGGCAACTAAGCCAGTTCTACTTTAAACCAGTTTGATAAACCTCCCCCTTTGTGTATACTGGAGAACTGAGAAATAAAACAGATAATTAACCACTTCAGATCTGGGCCATTTCCCCCCTTCCTGACCAGGAATAATTTAGCAAATCTGACATGTGTCACTTCATGTGGTAATAACTTTGGAAACGCTTTTACTTATCCAAGCAATTCTGAGATTGTTTTCTTGTGACACATTGCACTTCAAGTTAATGGTAAATTTGAGTCGATAAGTTTTAATTTTATTTATAAAAAAAATCCAGAAGTTAATGAAAATTTGAAAAAATTCACTGTTTTCTAAATTTCAATCTCTCTGCTTTTAAGACAGATAGTGATGCCCCATAAAATCCTTTTTAATTTACATTCCCCATATGTCTACTTTATGTTGGCATCATTTTGGTAGTGTCATTTTATTTTTTTAGGACAGTAGAAGGTTTAGAATTTTAGACACAATTTTTGCAAATTTGCAAAATCAACTTTTTTAAGGAACAGTTCAGTTCTGAAGTCAGTTTGTGGGCTTACATAATAGAAACCACCCATAAATGAACCCATTTTAGAAACCACACCCCTCAAACTATTCAAAACTGGTTTTAGAAATGTTGTTAACCCTTTAAGTATTCCACAGGAATTAAAGCAAAATAGATGTGAAATTTCAAAATGTCATTTTTTTGCAGATTTTCCATTTTAATCATTTTTTTCCTGTTACACATCAAGGGTTAACAACAAAACAAAACTCAATATTTATTACCCCGATTCTGCAGTTTGCAGAAACACCCCACATGGGGTCATAAACTGTTATTTGGGGATACGCCAGGGCTCAGAAGGGAAGGAGCAGCATCTGCATTTTCTAACATGGAATTTTTTGTCATGGTTTGTAAGAGTGATAACTTTTTAATTTTTTTGTGGACTGAACTGCGTGAGGTCTTATTTTTTGCGGGACAAGCTGTGCTTTTTATTGGCACCATTTTGGGGTACATCCGGCTTTCTGATCACTTTTTAATCTAATTTTTGAGAGGTTAACTAAAAGAAAGCAGTTTAGGGGCATTTTTCCATATTTTTTTTTTACACCGTTCACTTAATGGGGTAGATCATGTGATATTTTTGTAGAGCCAGTTGTTACGGATGCAACGATACCAAATATGTCTATTTTTTTTTTTTTTTACGTTTTACACAATAAGAGCATTTTTAGAAAAAAAATCATGTTTTTGTGTTGAAATTTTTTAAGAGCCATTTTTTTTTCATTTTTCGGGCTATGATCTTGTGTGGGGGCTCATTTTTTGCGGGATGAGGTGACGTTTTTATTTCTATCATTTTGGGATGCATACGACTTTTTGATTGTTTGATATTATGTTTTTTGGTAGGTGATGCGACAAAAAAAGCTGTTTTGGCATAATTTTTATTAGATTTTTTTACGCAGTTCACTTGATGGGGTAGATCATGTGATATTTTTATAGAGCTGGTCGTTTTGGACGCGGTGATACCAAATATGTCTATATTATTTATTTATTTTTATTTGTAACATTTTTTTAATGAAATATTTGGGGGAAATTTTTTTTTATATATATGTGATTTTTTTTTATTTATAATACTCTATTTTTTTATTTTATTTTTTTACACTTTGTGTCCCCCATAAGGTCATACAAGACCTCAGGGGGACATTTAACTTCACTTATTTATTTATTTATTTATTTATTTATTTTTTTAAAACTTGATTTCTCCTGTAACTGGGGCTGACATAGTAGCCCCAGTTACAGGGGAAATACATCCCCAGAGAGGCTGTACAGCATAATAATATGCTGTACAGCCTCAGTGCAGGGCTGATCAGGTCTATGAGAGACCCGGCAGCTCCTGCACTCTCCTGGCCCCGGCGATCACGTGACAGCCGGGCCGGAACAGGAAGCTCAATAGCGCTTCCTGATCTGTATACACAGCGCTCACCGATCTAGAAGGCAGGGACCCCTGGGAACGGTCCGTTCCTTCTCTTTGGGGTAGCAGGTACCCCACTGTGCAGCTGCACAATTAGCGTGCAGCTGCACAATTAGCGTGCAGCTGCTATCTCTGAATGGACGTTCAGAAACGTCCATTCAGAGATAGATAACCACTTCCCGGACGTTTATAGTCAAAGGGCGGACAGGAAGTGGTTAAGGTCAGCAATTCATTTTGTTTCCGTGAGAAGTTACTTTAGGCTCAGGCTTCATGGCTATTACATACAATGCTGTAAAGCAGGGATCAGCAACCTTCGGCACTCCGCAATCTATTTATCTATCTAATCTATCATGCATATCTAATCTATCTATCTATCTATCTATCTATCTATCTATCTATCTATCTATCTATCTATCTATCTATCTTTCAATAGCTATCATGTCTTTGTCTCCATTCGTCTATCTATATATCTTTACATACTACAGGCTCTGTCAGGAGCCATACGTATATTGACATTCTCCCCTAGAATTATCTTGTAAAACATCTAAAGGAGAATTCCATAACTTTTTTTCTGTCAGATCTAAACAAAATGGAGCAGAAAAAACTCTACGCCTCCTAATGAAGTTGTATGCCGATGGAGTTACAATAGAGACCTCCTGGATCACTAGTTAAATGTTACTGCAGATTTTTTCAAAAAACTGAAAATAAGTACACAGCATTCTCTACAGGAAGAGAAATAATAATCATGATAAGATATGATGCATTGATGTTCCTAAAGCAAACAGTATTCAGACAGCTCCTATAGTCTGCATTAAGGGATAAGGACACAAAAGAACATTTTTATTAATATTCCGCCAGAAGAGTGTGCCACGTTCAGAACAGCATTGATCTGTGGGCTGCAAGTCATAAAGTACAGAGATGCGCTAGTAAAGAATTGTGTTTGTTAGTGGGAGCTGATTATAATTAGCTTGTCAAGGTGAGACATAATGAATAGGGGAGCAGCTTGAATAAAACACAATTTAGAAACTCATCAGGTTCAGGAGTCTGACAAATATATCATGGAAGGTAGAAACACAAAGTTGTTTCAGTGGAAAGTTTAATATACAACAACAAGATTAAGTGTTGAACTGGTGGAAGGACAAGATAGTATTATAAAGCCTCTTCAGGCAGTACTCTCTATAATGGATTCTGTATGTGCCGGGGTGGGCATAAAGCACCTCCTTACCACTAATAGTGTGTGCGTGGTGTGTAAGAGTTGGCACTTACTTAAAGGGGTTCTCCAGGAATTACGAAAATGAAAATACTTAAATATTACTTTATTATAAATATATTCTCAAATACCTTTCATTAGTTATAATGGCTTTTGTTTGTGTTGGGGAGCAATCACTGGGAAAAATAAAATGGCCGCCGTCCAATTAGTACACACAAAACCTGTCCTAATCACACAGGAGAACAAGTTACTTCACAACACTGAGGTAAAGAGCTGCCTCATCCTCCTCTCCTACATGTCAGGTGTTATAATCATGAATACAGATGATAAGATCTTCAGCTGAATCTCTGTAGGAATGGAGTTCATGAGGAGACATGAAGTACAGAGAGGACGGACAGGACACACCAGCCACACCTCACCCTCCTCTCTGTACTTCATGTCTCCTCATGAACTCCATTACCACAGAGATTAAGCTGAAAATCATATTAAGTTGCATTCATGAACATAATCCCTGATGAGCAGAGAGGAGGATGAGGCAGCTCTTTGGCTCAGTGTTCTGAGGTAACTTGTCCTCCTGTGTGATTAGGACAGGTTTTGTGTGTACTAATAGGACAGCGGCCATTTTGATTCTCCTAATCATTGCTCCCCAGACAAAACCAGCCATTATAACTAATGAAAGGTATTTGGGAATATATTTATAATAAGGTAATATTTACGTATTTTCATTTTCTTAATTTCTGGAGAACCCTTTTAAGGCAGTCACAGGGACAGGAAGTGATGTCACTTGACTGACTGATTCAGTCATAATTTGGAGCAGGAGGGGGCATTGAAGGTTGGGTTACATGGCGTATTGCTGTATTTTTCTGGCAGATTTCTGAAACTGTCTAAAAAGAAAAACTGTCTCTGTTGCCCATAGCAACGAATCACAGCACAGCTTTCATTTTTTCAAGAGCACAATACAAAATGAAAGCTGTACTATGATTGGTTGTCATGGGTAATAAACCATTTTTTAAAATCTTTTAGACTAGGGGTGCACAACCTGCGCCCCCTGATGCCATCCTGCGTGGCCGCGAATCATCTGGACTCAGAAATGCTATTGTGTGTGAATGCGGACATGAATCATAGTTTCTATTTCAGAGAGGAATGGCACACAGTTCTGCCGCAGAGATGGGCAAGGTTTAGAGGTGCCCTTGTAGCCATCTCTGGGGCCAGCATATTTCAGGGAGGTGGCGTCCCTTTCCCCTGTGTGACACTCCAGAAAACAGTGCTGTATGTGACTTACAGTGGTGTCCAGGTGAGTCTCTTCATAGTAGCTTATGGGAGTCTGTTACCATAAAACCCATAATCTACCTTTGCAAGCATGTAATGTGCCATGGATGATGGGAGGAAGTGAAACCTGTACCTATCAGACATTATGGCACAAACGTTTGATATATCATAAAAGTCTGTGATGGCAATATCTAGTGTTGAGCAAATTGAAGTCAAATTGATTGACTTCAATCTGAATTTCAGGAAACATTTGATTCGCTGTGAAGCCAAATTTCCCTGAAATGGCGGTAAAAAACCCAAAAACATACTCACCTTATCTATCTGCATGCAAAGAGGTCATTGCGGCCATCTTGATTGAAGATACAGTGCAAAATACGGCAAGTGTAATGATGTCATCACGTCACTGTGCAAGATATCGCGTTGTGTCTTCAATCAAGATGGCTGCGACTGCCTCTACACTTGCAAATGGATGAGGTATTTATTTATTTTACCCTGGTTAACCTCTGAATGGCCTAAATGGATGCCATGATCAGCGATGAACGTGGAATCTGAGGGGTTCAATGACGGTTGAAAGGGGGATGGGGTTTGCGATCGACGTTTTCCGTCATTGCACCTGCTACCTAGAAAGAAATGCTCTTCGTGGTGAAGTAATTCATCACAAAGCAAATTTCTTAGTGAAATTTGGCAAAGCAGCCAAATCGAATTTCCCATAACTTCGTCTCTAGTAATATCCACCTAAGTTTTCTTATGGCTTTTGGGAGTGGATCAGTATGAAAATCTGAATAGCTTATGCACCCCTCTTTTAGACATCTCGCCCCTCCCCTATATAGTGCATTCATTAGCGTTGTGGTTATGTGATATTCCTGCATGGAGAAATTAACATGATATCTAGAACTGCATGTCTTCATCTGTAATTTCCACCACTTTCTATGGGCATTTAATGTGTTAGATACTTGCACCACTAGAATCCTATGTGCAGACGTCTTATATCTTTATTTTTTATTCTTATATTATCATTTTGGGTGAATAGGGATGAAAACCTAGACTTAGGGTGAAGATGATGGTGTTGACAAAGCATTGCAGGAAATATTGATTCAATTAGAGTTACGTCTGAATCTTGTATAGAAGATATAGAAAAGTCCATGATATTTGAAGTTCAGAGTTTGACTAATCCCCTGATATGTGGGGCCCCAGTCCCTTTCAGGCCTCACCATGCAATGTGAGTGTTACCGGTGACGTCATTTAAACATCTTTTAATGCCCCATTGGCTTCAACAAGCTCTTTTTCTCCTACCCTTTATTTATTTGTATAAAAGACTGGCGACATCATCTTCACTCTCCTGGACTGATTTACATGTTTATTGTGTATGAGAAAACTTCTTTAATTCTCAGAGTAAGGCCGAGCAAACGGATTGTTTCACATACTGAACCAAATTAATTCCCTGGTTTAGCTCCTTCCCTTAGAGAAACAAACAATTAAGTTGTCTTGTTTGCATCCAGGATGTGTTCAGAAGAAAACAGACGCTATTTTTGTCCCTTTTTTTTACGGAAATCTTCTTTGCTAGTCATGCTTATTATACAGATCCATGTAGTAAGTGCAAAATGGTTTCAAACTGAAAGTAAATTATTTTTTTTTAAAGATCTTCAATAGAATGTGCACCTAGTAGAAATGATTTTAAATGAATTCTTCGGGCGAGAGAGATCTGTCAGCGGTCTGGTGGTTGCTTTGACATTGATGAGAATTGCATGGTCAGATCAACTTTCAAGGTCTGATCATCTACAAGTAACTGTAATTATTGCATCGCAGTCTCATTTTCTCTCTTAAAAAGACTATTTATTTTTAACTCTTTGTGACTATAGTGTAAGACAAGTATGCTTTAGTCAATGACTTTGTCCCTTCCTTTATGGACCAGCTGTATTAGTCTGCAGATGGTATTTATGCAAATTGCCAGTGGTGTACATAGAGAGGTAAAGTCCCCATAGCAAGAATCAAACCAGGCCCCCCACACAGGACAGAAGGGTTTCTGCCTAAACCACTTTTAATGACCCTCCGGGCAATTTTTTCCACTGCCTCGTTTGCTAAAAGTTGTTCCTTTAGAGGGTAAAGTCCTGACCAAGTTTTCATCTCCAGTTGAAGAGGAGATGATCTCAACTAAGACTGGGCCCCCTTCTTGCTGTGGGCCCCATAGCAGTCGCATGGTCTGCCGCTATGATAGTTACGCCCCTGCAGATTGCATGCTTCACTGAGCACGATGGTCTAGTTACTCATGTGGGTTTATTTATGAAGCCTAAATTGTTAATACTAAACATTTACAAAAAACTTTGATTAGAATCTATGATAAATTATAGCACATGGCCAAAAGTATGTGGACACCTATATGATCTCCCAAAATCACAGGAATTTATATGGAGTTGGCTTACATTTCACTGCTATAACATCTTCTACTTTTCTAGGAATGAGTTCCTTCAGTCAAAAGAGTATTTGTGAGGTTAGGCACTAATGATGAAGAGAATGTCTAGCATGCAATCAGCCTTCCAATATATCTTAAAGGTTCTTCAACATCAAACCATGTCTTTATGGACCTTGTTTTGTGAAGAAGGGCAGATCCATGTTGAAACAAAATTGATCCTTCCCTAAACTGGTGCCAAAAAGAAACATACAATTGACTTAAATGTTTTTGTATGCTGTAACATTAACAGTACTCTTCACTGAAGCAATAAGGGTCTAGCTCAAACCCTGAAAAACAGCCCCATATTTTCCCTACTCCACAAAACAGTAGGCACTATGTATTCTGGTTGTTAGCATTTCCTGGGCATCCTTTAAACTCAGGCATCGTCCATCAGGCTGCTAGATAATCAAACGTGATTCATCATACCAGAGAACATGATTTCACTACTCTAGAGTCCAGTGGCAGTGTCCTTGACATCATTCCACCTAACACTTGGCATTGTGAATTACAGTGAATTAGGCTGAACCAACCATTTACAGTGCAATCTAATGTGTATAGGGAGCTCCCACCTTTCCCTTGACATAGAAGGTTCAGAAATGTTGAATTTCAATGTTCAATATTTCAATTAATTTTTGTGCAGATAAGCCCAAAAAGTCCCAAAGCCCTACCATAATTCTGGAGTGCAGGGCTTGATAATGTGTCCCCTTTGTGTTTACATCTCCTATATAGACATATATGTCTCCATGGTTACAGACTACAATTCCTGCGTAGTCTGATTCTGCAGCCATACTACCATGGAGCTATCCCTTGCTTCTTGCTAACCCGAATGTTATCTTACCAAAACATAAGGAACAGACTGAATGGAGTATGAATGCTAGTTCAGACCACACACAGGATTTGTTAGTAGTATGTAACCTTGAGACACGTGCCTTTGCATATTAACTGTAGTCAAAAAACGGTAGGATATTTTTAATTAAGATTAATTGCAAAGCTGAGATGAGCCTTTGGAGACATTTCTTTTTCTTAAAGTTAAAATGTTTAATCTGAAACAGAAGTGTCCACCTTAATCTGACCTATTTTAACAAGTTCAGAGAGGAGAACATAGACTGTAAACATAACTTATGACAAACACGTCGTGCACATACACACACCCAGATGACAACATATACTGCACATATATACACACTGACTATAGGAGAAATTATACTTTTAAATGTATTACTCTATTTATTTATACTTTAGTGAATTTCTTAAAATCTGGTTGTCATTGAATCTTGTTCTGTTTCATGCAGTAAAATGTTTACTTGACCATGTTTCTCAGGAATGCATACATGGGAATTTTCAATATCTCAGCAGCTGATAAACCAGCTTTTTACTGACAGTACAGAATGTTAGAACCCTGGCAGTTTCTGGCAAGTGGGGTCAAGACTGAAAACACAGTTTCAAAGCGTCTCTCCTCAAAGAAAGTTCAGACCCATCTACAAAAGTATTATATCCCTTCCTACAGTGGCTTTCACCCACAAACCAGGAGTCTGTTTTCACAAAATGCAAGGTCTTTCAGGGCAGTGTGAAGAATGTGATCTCAATTCATTAAATTTAATTTAAAATCACATCCCACAGCTTGCGCACAGTGTATTGTGAATATAGCAGTACAGTACATTGCAGATACTTGGCCTCTCCATGAATGCTCGCATTGGGCTTTGTTCTCCCATGCGAGACAATAACACCACTGTATCACTACGGTTATTCATGTTGCTTTTGATCTGGAAATATTTTGAACATAACTTAAATGATTGCATATGAAAAGGTGGCAACTATGTAAATGAAATCACATTTAAAATAAATTTATGGTCAGCAAGGCTAATAAATTCTCTGGAATCGGGAGGAGGACTTTCCAGAAAGTGAAGGGGAAAGCTTACAAGCCTGTTACAATTATGGATACTAGTAATCATTTCTTAATTTAATATTAATGTTTAATTCCCAGTTAATCCAAAATGATTATCAGACTATGACTTGGACCTTTGAAGAGTGATTATGGTCTGGGCTCCACAAGTCCATAATAGTTTATCAGAAGCCATTGAAACTTTGACTCATATCATGAGGGCATCTCACTAACACATGAATGTACAGCCACCTCACACGTGGTTTCATGTCAGATGAACATCTACATGCTTTTGTGACATCACAGGTGTGAGTTAGATAAACCTTGGTGACATCGTAGGTAGTTTAACCCCTTCAACCCCGGGCCTGTTTTCACCTTCCTGACAAAGCCATTTTTTGCAAATCTGACATGTGTCACTTTATGTGGTAATAACTTTGGAACGCTTTTACTTATCCAAGCCATTCTGGGACTGTTTTCTCATCACATATTGTGCTTCACGACAGTAGTAAATTTGTGGCAAAATATTTCATTTTTATTTATAAAAAAATACCAAATTTACCAAAAATTTGGAAAAATTTCCAATTTTCCAAATTTCAATTTCTCTACTTTCAAAATATATAGTAATACCTCCAAAAATAGTTATTATTTTACATTCCCCATATGTCTTCTTTATTTTGGCATCATTTTATAAATGTCATTTTACTTTTTTGGGACGTTAGAAGGCTTAGAAGTTTAGAAGCCATTTTTCAAATTTTCAGCAAAATTTCCAAAACCATTTTTTTAAGCACCAATTCAGATATAAAGTGATTTTGAGTGGCTTACGTAATGGAAACCACCCATAAATGACCCCATTTTAGAACCTATACCCCTCAAATTATAAAAAACTGCTGTTACAAACTTTGTTAACCCTTGAGGTGTTCCACAAGAATTAATGGAAAATGGAGATGAAATTTCAAAATTTCACTTTTTTGGTAGATTATTCATGTTAATAATGTTTTTATTGCAAAACAGCAAGGGTTAACAGCAAAAACAGCAAACTAAACCTCAATATACATTACTCTGATTCTGCAGTTTACAGAAATACCCCATATGTGGTGGTAAACATCTCTATGGGTTTGTGGCAGTGGTCAGAAAGAAAAGGAGCGCCATACGGATTTTGGAGGCAGATTTTGCTAGAATGGTTTTTAGGCACCATTTTGTAATTGAGAGACCCTGACGTACCCCTACAGTGGAAACCCTCAAAAAGTGACCCCATTTTGGAAACTACACCCTTCAAAGAATATATTAAGGCCACTTTGGCCACTTTGGTACTGGCCACTTTGACCCCCTAAGCATTTTAAGTAATTTGGAAACACTTGGCTGTGAAAATGAAAAGTTTCATTTCTTCCAATAAAATGTTGCTTTTGCCTCAAATTTTTCATTTTCACAAGGGGTAACAGGATAAAAGAACCCCATAATTTGTTCCCCATTTTCTCCTGAATACGGCAACACCCTATATGTGGTGGTAAACTGCTGTGGGGGCAAATGGCAGGACTCAGAACAGAAGGAGCGCCATATGGATTTTGCAGCACAGATTTTGATGGATTGGTTTGCGGGAGCCATTGATTTTTATTTTTTTTTGAGTTATTGTCTTATGTGGGGGATCATTTTTTGCGGGATGAGGTGACGTTTTTATTGGTACCATTTTGGGGTTCATAAGACTTTTTGATCGCCTGCTATTTTACTTTTTGTGAGGCAAGGTGAAAAAAAATGGCTGTTATGACAGTTTTTTTTAAATTTTTTTTACAGCATTCACCTGGGGGGCCATCTCATGTAATATTTTTATAGAGCAGGTTGTTACGGACACGGCGATACCCAATATGTCAAACATTTTTATTTTTGGAAAGTTTTACACATTAGATGCATTTTTGTATGGAATAAAACCATTTTTTTGTGTTGCTATTTTCTGAGAGCCATATTTTTTTTATTTTTTGGGCGATTGTCTCAGGTAGGGTCTACCTTTCTGCGGGACGAGATGACGGTTTGATTGGTACCATTTTGGGGTAAATACGCCTTTTTGATCGCCTGCTATTACACTTTATGTAAGGGAAGGTGACCAAAAAAAGGCTGTTTCGGCACAGTTTTTTTTTTTTTTTTTACTGTGTTCACCTGGAGGGGTGGATCATGTGATATTTTTATAGAGCCGGTCGATACGGACGCGGCGATACCTAATATGTCTATTTTTATTTTTTTCACTATTTTTTACAATTTTTTTAAATATTATTTTGTGAAAAGGACGCTTTTTTTGGAACTTGAAACTTTTTTTGTAAAACTTTATTTTTTCACCTTTTTTTCACTTTCTTTTTTTACACTTTTTTAACTTTTGGGGTCTGGATCTCACAGGCTTCTGTAGATAGCAGCCGGATGCCTAAGGAAGGCATCCGGCTGCTATCTAAGCCATCAAGTCCCCGTCACAGCAGCGCGGGGACCCGATGGACACCCCCTCCGACCACCCGCATCGCATGTGCCACGGTTAGCGCTGACCGTGGCACATGAAGGGTTAATACGCCGGCATCGGTGTTTTCACCGATGCGGGCGTACGCAGCAGGGGTCCGGCTACTGGGAACAGGTCGGGTCGGGAAGGGGTTAAGTCAAATTACTGTCATATCATAAGAGTGTTTATTGTTGTTACGTGGCTATTTAAAATGGATGGATTATTCAAAGCATAAACCATCAATATTATGTTGGTAGGGGTACGGTTCTCAGCTCCCCTGCTGATCAGCTGTTTGAAGTGGTTGTAATGCACCAGCTAGTGGCGAATTCTTGTTTATTGCTTAACAGACTTACTCTAACTAGCACTAGACTGTATCCTGTATTACAGTTTTTTACAGATTCATCCTATTCAAGTGAGAATTAGACCCCCCCACTGATATAATAATGATGGCCTTTCCTTAAGATTGGCCATTAACTTTAAAGAACTTGATAGCCCCTTAAATCAGGATAGCTACTGTGACACCACAACCAGTTTCAGTCCAGTAGGCTCAAGGGTTAACACAGCAGCGTAACTAGAAATGACTAGGCCCCACTGTAAAATTTTGAACGGACAGCTTACAAAAGAAGTTCCATTTCCATAACCACATGACAGAGGAGGGAAATCGGTCCATGCAATTTTGTAAATAAAAGTATTTTAGTACTTTATAAATTTCGTATTTGCAAGTCAAAGAGGAACTTTTTCTGGCACTGGGCAACCTCTTTGACAATTCCACCTTGTCCCCATTTATGGTGCCTCCAGATTCCCCCCTATTTATACTGCCAAATGAGATTCCTCACTGCCAGCAGCATACATGACTGTGATGGTTACAGGTCCTCTATGTCTTACTGGACTTTAGAGTAGCAGCAACAGGAAAGGGAGAGGGGTCTCCATTGTTCTTAAAGGGGTTGTACGGTATTTTACATGTCATGACCTAGTATTTGATTAGACTACTGTATGTGATCGGAGAAGGTCTGATTTCCCATACCCTCTGCTGATCTGCTGTTCACCAGTAATGCTGGATTTCAGTGCCAGATCTACAAAGCTCCATTCATTGTGTACTGAATGAAGCTGATTACTTCTGTACTGCTTCCCATTGAAATGAATGGGAGCGGCTCTGCAGTAACCAGCTCTGTCCACTTCACAATAGTTGGCAAGGGTGCAGGATGTCGGATCCCTGTTGATGAGGCATTGAAGGCCCATCCTGAGATTAAGCCATCACTTGTAAAATCCTGGACAAGACCCTTAAGGCCTGATGCTGAAGCTCAACCCCAAACTCCTTTATTGTAACATTACTGCATATCCTTTGCTACATAGTCATTGCCATATCAATGGTATGGGCAACTTTCTGCACTCATAGTAGTATTTGCTTCAATATCAATAGTGAATTCCTATGGATGTGCTGAAATGAAAAAGTTCAGTGTCTATCAGATGTGATAATATAGAAATGAAAAAACCATAATTACCAAAGAGTAACCAAAGTATGGTCACCCTTACCAGTTTAATATGTCTTTATCAATTTGAAGCATAAGGCATTGTGATTGTTGGTAATGTAATATTTATTACAAGCCCTCCTGTGCTGTTTGTATCATTGGAATAACAAGAGTACGGGTTAGTTACATGATTAGAATTATTTAACCTTAATAAAACATAATTCATGTACAATCATTTGCAGGCAGTTAGGCACAGGCAGACAGTGATTCTGCTTTGCATGTTTCCCTGGATGCTCATGCAGCCACATGACCAGTAATTAGAATCTGCAAAACAATAATAGCTTTATTAAGGAATGATCACTTTTTTTTCTCCCCGGTCTATATAACAAGATTTCCCATGAACTGTTGGTAATTGCCTACAGGGTCTCTTGCCTCACATACTTCACATATAAAGCAGTTAGTCTTCATTAGAAGCTTGTATTGGCAGACTGTTAATAGGTTTCTGTATTTTACACTTTGATTGTTCTCTGTTTCAACAATAGTGCAATATATGGTCTAAGATATATTATTCTAATTTAACTTCAAAGTGAAACCACTGAGCGTGCACCTACAGAGGAGGAAATGAGTCAGCGAACATCCACACAAACGACTGCATACTGATAATTTGTTAATTAGAGATATAAACATTGGTATTTAAATACTTTCTAAAATTGCAAATCAACAAGGATATTTTCTGCATTATATTAGCTGCCACACCTACGATAGGACAACCAGATAATAACTCTAAAGCGTGAATATAGTGTAACATTCTTTATACTGAAACTGAATGTAAAAATGGCAACTGCAAATTATGTAGTATACAATTACCATCCCACTATACAAATTGTAATCCAAATTAAAAATGATGGAATCCTGAAAAATTCAAGCCTGACAACATCAGATTTAAGACAAGAGCAAGTTCGAGGCGGTAGCCATGATATATCATGAATAAGAAAACTTACAAATGAAGTTGGGAATGAAAGCTGCGGTACAGGCAGCATTCATGGAGACCCTGTTTGGGGGCAGTAACTTATGATATATTGTAGCTCGATTTTGGTCTTGTTTTAAAGCTGAGATGTAAGCTTTAAAATAATATCTGATACACAGCCTGAGATCCTGTCATCAAATATAAGGTAAGTGCTTGGCTATTATATTGCCACATTGTTAGGAAGTATGAGATATGTCCTTCGCAGGAAAAAGATTAAAGTGATTATGAATCTTCCAGGGCCATTTGGGCAGACCCTCTCTTGTGGCCAGACTTGCAAAGGGAAGCATACTTACCAGCTCCCTATTGCTGGGTTCCGACTCCTTGTCTTGCTCCCATCCCCACCTGTCAACATCTGGTTTGACAGATGATGCAGCCAATCACTGGCCATAGCGGTGATGCATCCCCCTCGCGTCAGGTGAACCCAGTGATGTCTCCATTTTAAAAGTGTTCCTTCACAATAGGGTGATCACAAAGTTCCCCATTGCTAGGATTTTCAGCAATCAGCTGCAATTTGCAGGGGAAAACTGCAGTAAGTGCTCAATTTCACTGCAATTTCCACCTCAGAGTTAGGGAATCATTACATACATACCATTCAGGTCACTAGATTCTCTGTGTACTGCAGGATAAGATAAGTGCTGAATCACAAGAGATGCTTTTTGTAGCCTTCTGGCCAAGATATGCGAATTCTGAACAGGTAACCCCATAATTGTGTATGCAATTTTTTTAATAGACAACCCTTTGAAAAAGGCTCCATTGTGTAGTAGAAATTGCTGGTTACTGCACAGCTGCTTCCATTAAAGTGAACAGGGATAGTTCATGGAGTTTTAATTAAAAACCCTGTTTGCCCAAGCTTAAGCCACTTACTATGTTTGATAGATGCTCCAATTGTCTGTGGCATATGTCCCAGGGCTGTTATTGGTTAGCAACTTTCTTTTGTGAGACCTAGAATATTTTAAAATGGGTCCTTGCACTGATATTGTCCTGAACCCTCTCAGATATGTATCTTCCCACCAGATTGCTACCTCACATCCTTAAAACAGCAAAATGTCTCATGATACTAGAAATGAGCAAAGTATTAAAAAATTCCATTTGGCTGCTTCACCCAGTTTTACAAAAGAATTACTTTGTCACGAAGCACATTTCTTTGAAAGTAGTAGGTGCAATGACATAGAGCAGTGAATGTACCGCTCCCTTTCATTGTACCCCTCAGATGCCGCTTTTACTACTAATTGCGGCATCTGAAGGTAATAAACCAGTGTAAATTTTTTTTAAATATATTAATGAAATCATACTTCATTCATTTGATGCGAGATCTTCAATCAAAATGGCAGCGGTTGGCCCATGGTGAGCAAATGGATGAAGTTAGTATGATTTTTTTTTTCTTTTTCAACCACCAGTCCGGGAAAAACGATTCGCTACCATGAAGCATGAGGAAATTTGGCTTCACAGTCAATCAAATATTCCCTGAAATTTGGATTGAATTCCACGTTGTGGACTTTGATTCGCTGAACACTACAGGCTCAGACTGGCCCACAGGGGTACAGGTGAATCCCCCGGTGGGCCCCTGAGTCCCTAGTCTCCCACCTCCTGCACAAGTGGCACATAACACAGTACACTTACTGCACTACATACATATATTCAATGTACAGCACCTTAACAAGCCTATGTTCATATAAAAAACTTGCTAGATTATTAGAAACTACCCAGTTATTATTATAGACACGATCAGAGCTGTGATGTCTTCTAGGTATAGAGGAAAGCTAGCCAGTGTCCTCTTTTCCCCAGGACCTACCTTCTCTTGCTACTGTGTGAGCAGGTAATATTTGAATGTATCCGTGTGGTGGGCCCCAAAATAAATTGTACTGGTGGGCCCTAGGTACCCCAGTCCGACACTGCAACACTACATGAAACTACACTGGTGAAATCCTGTCCCACCCTCTGTACTGGATCTTTACATTTGCCCCAGCATACAGAGGACACCAGGACCATGATCACCCCCTCGAGTTTTCCGCAACCCTCTGCTCATCGCTGATAATGGTACATGGGGAAGAGAATACTTTACATTAGCTTTAGTGAATATGAATTATTAGCATGATTATTAGAATAAATTCAGTCTGCTTTGGCGACCTATAAAAGAAGAAACTTTACAGTGTAGAACAGCCTTCATTCTCTAACTGTTCTTTCATCATGAGCCTTGGTTATTATGAGTATGAATCATTATACATAAAGTATATGGATGGAAATATTAAAAGTACTGGTTTTAGGCTTAAAACATGATACAATCTTCATTTATTAACAGGAATTCTGCCTTTCATCTCCTTAACTGAACCCCATTCCTTTCTAAATGATTGCTTTGAATTGTGACAGGCACTGTAGAACACAGTACAAATGTTATTAATGACAGTATTACAGCTTTTAAGCATTTGTTCAGTGTTTTAGCTCTGGAGCTGACAACTTAGTTTCTTGTCCAAAGATTTGTTCCAGGTTGGCCAGTAACCTACAGAAAATGAATGTTAGGAAAAGGAGGAGGAATGGAAATTATCTGTGGACGACTAGTAAGAAACTTGACAGGTCTGGCTTTATTCCAATAAACTATACTTACAATTCAAAGCTGCAACAAAAAGCTGTTCTCCTTCCAATGCGGTTTAAAGCCAAAAGTGGTTGAGCTCAGAGACTCTCGGGGAGGACTGACAATGCCAAGTGAAGATTTAAGGTGGAATTAATATAACTCATTCACATACATTGTCCAAAAACAAGGAACACTATTGGTAGCAGAGGAAACGTCTGTTGGTCCTGAGCCCCATTTTAAGGATTACTGATTACAGGGATAGTATGATTTATGAAAAAGCTTAAAGAGATACACACATAAACATTCAGTTCAAATGTCCTCAAACATTTGTATCTTAATGCTACTTGTAGCTTATCAGGTTCCGTTAAAGAGGTTGTGCCATGAAAAATAGTTTTTTCAATCCAGCACCTGATTGTGACTACTTTGTGTTGACATGTAACTAAAATTGTTATGGTGAGCGTGGAACCACTGTGTTAGCCAACAGTTTTAAAGTTGGGCTAATCCTGAGAGTGTTATCCTGGGAATCCCCTGGTACTCATATGTGGGGCCCTGGAGCAGAAGTACTTTGGAGTCTCGACGTTTGTGGAGATTTGTCATTGTTTACATTTAAACTGTTATATATGGTTGACCTGCATTTTATATCTTTATTGTAGCATTGCCTGTTTATTTGCACTGTTATTGCACTGTATCTGCACTGCACAGCAGAAAGGTTTAATGCGCAGCCAGCTAATTCTGAGAGACTTTGTGTCACCAACTTACCTGCGTGGTCTCCAATGATGCACCCTGGGGCTACGGCACAGCCGCGACTGGTGAGATGCACTGCTGGGTCGTGCCCTTAGTTGCGTCTGGATATAATGCAGGCTAAGTGACAGCTTAGTCTGCCTATTTTGGGCAGCTTGTGTTTTGGTCCAATGGAGCACCGAGACAGGTTCTGTCTGATCCAGGGACTTGGTGCTCTATTTAAATCCCCTGCTGGCAATATACCCTTGCCACTTATAGGTTTTTACTCCCTAGCTGTGCAGGTTCCATTCTGTGCATGTTTGGATTGCTTGTTATATTTACCCCCAGCTTACCTTTTTTCTTGCCCAGCTTACCTTTATCCACTCTCTGTCTTGTGATTTGGTACTGTGATTCCCTTATGGTCCTTACTTCGGCTTGGCTATTCTGACTACCCTCTGTCCTCTGATTTGGTCTTGCACTTAGCAGGTGACGAAACGTCATCCAGCCGTCTAGGGCTTGCACTGCAAATAGGCAGGAAAAGCAGGCTGAATTCCAGTTAGGGTTCACTTTCTGTTTGTTCCTGCTGACACTTTGGGACTTTCCAGCCTGTGCACTGAAAGGCTAGTCATTATCTACAGTTACAGTAAGGGGCCCTGCAAAGGAGGAACAGAGCAGAACCATCTGTTGGGCCTGCAAGGAAGAAGACAATGGGAAGTGTGTTGAGACCATCAGGCAAGATAATCAGGGCAGCCATGGCTATAATAAAAATATAGTATAGCCACTGAGTTAGGGCTCGTGCACACAGCCATAGTTTCAGTTCAATCCGCCTTTTTTTTGGATCAGATGCGGATCCATTCATCTCAATGAATGTCCAGTCAATGCAAGTCTGTTCCCCGGCCCTGCATAAAATACAAAAGTAAAAAAATAAATAGTGGCATGCACTCAGCCGGGATCCGTGTTTTGCGGAATCATGATTTACAGACCACAAAACAGGACTTTGTGCATGAGCCCTAATTCAGTATAATGCCACCTGCTGTTTGTTCTTTTTCCTTTCCTCTCTGTCAATCTCAGTAACATCACTGAGGTGGTCGTACATTCTCAGTCCCATCCTTCAACTGCTACCAGGCGTACATGCTGTTATTAACTTTGACAGATGGAGAAAGCTGTAGTAGAAAATACACACCCCCTGAGAAAGGACATGCTGTCAAGCTGAAATAAATCTAGCAGAGCAATGAACGGAGATCTCTGTACTATATGATGTCTGATTTCAATGTTTTACTTTAATTATGGGATAGACCCTTTAAGCCACATTAAAGGGGTTATAAGTAGTGAGTACTGGATTATCATATCAGGATCCTGTTGACAGAGATTGTCTAGCCCATAAAGATGACCATACACTTTAAATCTCGTCTGGTTAATAGCTATTATGCTTGACCCTCTTCCTATACACATTCACACTTAGCTCGGTGCAATTGTTCTAAATCAAGAGAGAAGATTAGTCTACTGGCAAACACTTCTGAGTTTGGCTTATTTTGTCAAGTTGAAATCCAACAGAGTAATCCTTTCCCCAAACATCTGCTGTCAGGGGGATTTGGGACACCCCCCTACACATTAGATGGTTATCCAGTCCAATTGGAATCAGTTGGTTCAGTTGACAGTAAAGTGTATGACAAGTCTTACGGTCCTTTAACACGGACCGATAATCAGGCAGATTATGGGAGATGAGTAAAATACTTGTTTTCGATAACTGGCCTGAGTAAAATTTGCCAGAGATCACCCAATGAATGAGCAGATGTTTGTTGATCAAGTGACTGTGTTGTTCTTGCAGCACCAAAAATCATCATTCCTATGCAGCAAATTGTACTGTCTACACAACTTTCGGCTGAACAATGATTTTCTATGGGACAAGCTATTGCTGAAGTGATCACTTGTCCCCAGACAGTGGAGGTGATTGGTACATATAAATTCAGCCTTCATCTCCACTGATGATCAGGCAATTATTGTGAGTGTCTGCTTCATTCCTGATCATCATTCCTGATATTCTGAAATCCTAGACATACAAATGTTTAAGGCTACTTTCACACTAGCGGCAGCACGGATCCGGCACCTAAAGGGTGCCGACGGATCCGTACTGCCGCTGATACATGTGTGGAGCCGGAGCAGCGCTGACACAGACACAGAGAACATACATACATACACACACATACACACAAACACATACATACTTACATACTCCAGCCAGGGACGCCGGCAGCACGTCTTCACGCGCCTCCTGCGCGCAGTGAGGACGATTCCCCACAGCGCCCTCTGCTGGGCGTAGTGGGGAAACGTCATAGCTGCGCGCAGGAGGCGCGTGAAGACATGCTGCCGGCGTCCCTGGCTGGAGTATATGAGTATGTATGTGTATGTGTGTATGTATGTATGTATGTATGTCTGTCTGTCTGTATGTATCTCTGTAGCCGGATCCGGAATGACCCCTCATTGCAAGTCAATGGAGGACAGATCCAGATTACTGGTGTGTCACACCAAACGGATCCGTCCCCATTGAGTTGCATTGGGGGTCATTCCGGATCCGTCTTGGTGCGGATGCCTGGACCGGAGAGCAAACCGCAGCATGCTGTGGTTTGTTCTCCGGTCTGAATATGGAACGGAATGCTTTCAGGAGCATTCCGTTGTCTTCAGTTCAGTTTTGTCCCCATTGACAATGAATGGGGACAAAACTGAAGCGTTTTTTTCCGGTATTGAGCCCCTATGACGGAACTCAGTACCGGAATTTAAAAACGCTAGTGTGAAAGTAGCCTAATACTGGTATAAGTGACATATTTAGAGTTCTCTACAGCTCGGTAGCATATCTGAGGCCCAAATATTAACCCTGATCTCTCTTGCCATACAATGGCACATGGAACATCTAACAGGTCTGTAATATACAACCATAAACACCATGTGTGCTGCTACACAGGGACTGTGTACAAGGCTTTGCCATGGGACTTACCCCTCTTAATCTTACACTGTGCCCAGATTTTTTAAATAAATAGATTAGTGTATAACAGACAATCTAGGTATTTCAAAATGCTATGGTAAAGGAGTTTTCTGGGCTCCTAATATTGATGACTTATCCTTAGTATATTCCATTAAATTGTAATTAATGGGAGTTCAACACATGGCACTCCCACTGATCAGTCACCCCCTGCTGCCATAGGCACCAGAACTAGCCATTTGTAATGGAGCCGGAAACACTGCGGCTTCATTTAGAGTTTAGTGTACATGCTGGGTTACCATTTAACTGAATGAGAACTGAGCCCGGTATGGCCACTATACTTCTGGCTCTGTTCGAATGTTACCTCTGGCATTGGAACAACTGATCAATAGAGGCGCTGGGTGTTGGACCCCCTCCAATCAGGTATTGATGACCAGTCCTGAGAATATGTAATTGATATTCAGTGACCAGAAAACCTCTTAAAGTTATTATCCCATGATTAATATGCAGCAGGCCCCTGAGGACCCGGTGTAGAGACTGGGATTGGTAGTGGCCCTGATGAGATGTTATGTCATCGTATACCCCCTCAAGTCCTTGCTCCCTGGGGATCGTTGCAATGAAAATGTTGTATAAGTAATCAGGCTAGAAGTAGAAGACTAGCCTCTCTTTACTAAAAGATAATGTAGTACATCCAGCAGTAATTTGTACAAAGTGCAATATCTATCCTCAGATGATGAGGTATGGTGGCTGGTAAAGTGGCAGATAATAGCACGTTAGGTGTGCAATCTGGCTGGAGACTCTCCCTTGACCTTTTTGCTAACAGCTTTATTCAGTTACTTGTGGATGTAGGAGTCCACTGTGAAATTCAAGCTTTGAATTGGTCTTGCCTGGATATCTAGGTGATGAGTGTCTGATCTGTAGTCTCTCACCTGCAGTAGATCTATAAAGCTCTGGCTTGCTTGTCTACTGACTATAAATGCTGCAGCTTTCAAGAAAGCTGTATCTTGGGTACTCTTGCAGTTTCTCACAGAAGAACTGGATCAAATCCTGGTCCCTAAAACACTTGGAACAGGAGCAATAGACTGTGCTTCCTTACTCCTCACTAGACTAGAACTTCCCCTCCAGGCAAGAAGCAGGACCAGCCCAATCCTACCAAGAGGGGAGGGATAGTCTGGGTGTACATAACATAACATTAGGAACTAACCAAACAAATGCAGATACCCGCAGGTATGGGTTATTGCATATGTTAAAAATCAGACATCATATAACACATGACAATCTCTAGCAAAAATAGAACCAGTCCTGGATCCAGAGCTCTCTCCATTCATTGCTCCAATTGTTCTGCTATATTTATTTCAAGCTGGGAGCTTAAGGGTTGTGTCCTTTCTCAGGGTGCTGTTTTCTGCTACAGGTCTCCCTTTCACAACTTAGGGGGATGTCTTGTCTCAAACAGACAATATGGACGGCAGCAGTTGTAGGATGGGAACTGAGCATGTGTGAAGTGGACAGAGAGAAGATGAAAAGAATAAACAGCAGGTGGCGCTATACAGATACATTTTATTGAATAACTCAGTGTCTATAGAAATTTCTAACTACATGCAATTACAAAAGTATTCAGATCCAGGTGCTAGTTTGAAGAATGTAAAATATTTTTGTGGGACAACCCCTTTGAGGTATGAAGTTTGCTATTGTGTGTAATGCAGCATTTCAGACCATGAACTATTTTGTCTAATTGAGGGCTGACAACTCACATTACTGACCGAGTCATAACTTGAAGTTTCTGAGTAGTGATGTCTGATCTGCACCAGGACTTCCAATCATCATGTGTTTAAGGTCAAGGTCACAATTCCATTATTTGCTTAAGGAAACTTTTACAATTATAAGTTATCTGCAGTATAAAACATGAAACTTGCCTAAAATAACATATTATGTTGTTAACATTTATCTGATGAAATCAGTCCCGTCTGTGCTAGGGCAGGACCTCATGTTTAGTGTATGTAAATGCCTGAAATTGCTATTGCTCCCTTGTGTCACATGTTGGAAGATAACTGCATCTATTGAGAAACAACATATAACCTTATATATGCGTTTAATCCTGAGGAGGATTTCCAATACATTACGTTATTTTATTGTTGGCCACAGAATCACTAAAGTTTCACCTTTAGAGGAATTTGTGATTTGTTTCTTTTCTGCTTTCCTGCATAAAGGGGATTTGTCACCTATATGACAAGAATTAAAAACAAGGAGTAACCCCTATGTCCCCTTCCTCTCTAAAGTCTCACTCTTCACAAATCAGCATTCAAATCAACCTAGTTAGCATGCTAAACAGCCTGGCCAGCATACTAATCACAGTCTTTACTGTCCTCCTGCTCTACACTCAACAATAACAAGCATTGACATAGCAATGGTGTGTGGGGGAGGGACAAATATAGTACTATGCAAAAGTTTTAGTCAGGTGTGGAAAAAATGCTGCAAAATAAGAATGCTTTTAAAAATAGAAGTGTTAATAGTCTATTTTTATAAATTAAGAAATGAAAAGCAGAAATCTAAATGAAATCAATATTTGGTGTGACCGTTCTTCGTGACCGTCCTTTGTCTTCAAAACAGTATCCGTTCTTCTAGATGCACTTGCACACAGATTTTTGAACTCTGCAAGGAAGTTTGTCCAAACATCATGGAGAACAAACCACAGATCTTCTGTGGTTGTAGTCTTTTTCAAATCTTTCTGTCTCTTCATGTAATCCCAGACAGACTTGATGATTGGGGGGGCCATATCATCACTTCCAAGACTAGTTATTCTTCTTTATGCTGGAGATAGTTCTTAATGACATTGGCTGTATGTTTGGGGTCGTTGTCCTGCCGCTGAATAAATTTAGAGCCGATCAGATGCCTCCCTGATGACACTGCATAATGGATAAGTATCTGCCTGTATTTCTCAGCCTTGAGGACACCATTAATCTTGAAAAAATCATAATCCTAAAAACAGTGACATATACTGGAGGCTCCTTGCAAATTTGGGGCTGCATTTCAGCTTATTAAGTTGGGGATTTGTTCAGGATTCAATTCTGCAATATACTAGTTCACTGGTTGTCCTTCCATCAACCACTTCTGGTAGGAACTAACTGTTGCATACCAGAAACCTAGAGGCAGACTATGCAACTACTACAGGCCTGGCGTGGGTGGAGCCCTGTTGAACCCCTTCTTTTCCTGACTAGAAAACACTGCAATTTCATTTGGCTACCACTAGGGGAACTTAATGCAAAGATAATATTTCAGCTTCCATTCCAGTAAATGATAAATGTTGGACTGGAAATGTAAAGTGGCCCTGGAAAAAGTAAAAGTGGCCCCATGTTGTAGGAGCATACAAATTGACAGAAGGAGGGGCCAACAACACATTGTTGCAGCACAAAATACTGCCCCAGCAGAACCAAATACCACAGTGCAGTACAAAATACTGCTTCCCTCGCACTTTTGGTCGCCAGCCAGGTTCATTAGTAGCTGATGCTCCATTCATTAATTAATGCAGGCAGCATCAGATTGTTATGTACATGACCAGCAGCCAGGAGGAGGGCTTGGGAAGCCCCTCTGAGCATCAGCCCACCTGGAAATTACACTGTAGGGTCTATGGCCAGTTCGCCCCTGTACATTTCTATGCACTGAGCTCCCCCTAGTGGTGGCTGCAGGCAGCCAGCTTTTCAATAAAAGCGAGGCAAATTTATCAATACATTTTTCCCAGTTGTCTGGTGTAAATACATTGAGAAATATAGTGTTCAGAATGAGAACAATGTTTATGAAGCACCTATTCCACTTTTTCCGACATAGAAAAAACATAAATTTGTCAGAAATCTGGGATGTTGCGTCATCTGGGAGTGATTGTTGCCAATATACTGGGAAACTGGTTGGGGCAGAGGGACCCATACTAAGTTTTGCTATGGGGCCCTATGACACTGTGCAAGTGACACTCCACAAGACCTGCCATTTTGGAGATCCTCTGACCCAGTTGTCTAGTCATCCCACTTGTTAAAGTTACCAATAGCCTTACTTTACTTTCACAGGTAGCAGATTTACTTTCACATGCAGCTTGTTTTGGTGGCAAGCACATGGATTACTGCAAGCATCATTCAGATGAATGGAACAGATTTTTAATTGCAGAAATTTTTAAAACAAAATCTGACACTTGTGAAGGCACCCTTATCCTTGTCCAGCTTCCAACAAATCAGCTTAAAGGGAATTTGTCATAAAAAAATGACCCATTGTTTAAATCAAGTTTTTATGTTAAACATATGTCTTTGTAATGTTTGGCGATGTTTTTTCTAATTTTCCATGTTCCTATCTATATTTTAAAATCATCTTAAAATCTTGCAGTTTTCCTTCTGGCCACTAGGCTATAATCTCAGCTGAGATATCCTGTTTGTCAGTGTGTCAGCTGTAAAGTAATGCTGCTACCGTAAACAGTGTAATTGGAGACCAACTCACATCACAGACAATAGAATCTCCCTGTAGAATAAACAAAAACTTCAAAGGAAAAAGCCTCTCAATGCATTCTCAATAGGACTGGAGCTGTCTATTGCTGCCTATGGTCCATGGGGCTTGCTGTAAAGCATATCACTAAATGCTGTTTAGAACAGCTCAGCCAAGATGGCAGCCCCCGTAAAAATGTTCTAGTAATGAAATTTCAAAAACTACAATCAGAAAATACAAACAGATTAGAGAAAAAGAACATGTTTTATTATCTCTTTTTAATCAATAAAGAAAATTTTAGGTGACAAAATCCCTTTAAAGAACTGACAGTTTCTGTGCTGCCTAAAGTATCCCACCCTTTAACAGTTCCATAGCAAGTAGCTAATCGGTGTTGTGCAATTTAACTGTGGTATTAATGTTTGGCAAATCGTTGTTTATGAGCTGTTCCAGAGTACAAGTACATGTTATGAATCTCTCCCTATCTCCCACTTAGTTGTATTGGAGTGTTGTGTGTTAAGCATAACCTAGGAAAGTAGCTCCAAATATATCCAAAAGTATTTCCCTATTGAGAAACCAGGATATGACCGTCAGGAAATGTTGATTGCTGCATTTTGATTTTGTTGCTTCCTGAGAAAACACTATGGAAACTTCACAGTTGTGACAAGTGCTTCTGGGTATCTGTATCTTTCCTATGACCTTTTGTTCCATAAATGTTGCACTTGCAACATCTGTGTGTTGAAATTTAAAGGGATTTTTTAATTTCTAAAAGTTACTTTCAAGTGGCTAAAAATATAAACACAAAATCTGACAAACTTCAATTTCAACCTTAGGGTTGTTCCTGCTGTACTTTTCTTCCTGTTGTCAGCAGCATCATGTGATCATGACAGCTCATTATCGCTAGAGTGATGATGTCTGTGACATTTCACAGCTGTTGCTGTATTAAATATGTGGCTCTTAATGCCCCCATACTCATTAATGTATTATCAGGCGAACCCACCACTTTCCAAGGGACTGGCTGACAATCTATTGTGTATGAGGAGTTCTCAGTGGAGAATTGAATTTGACTTTTGTTCTCCTGGGTGAGATGCATGACAGTGGCTTTCTCCTCAGACCCGACTGAAAACACATACACACTCAGCCCAATATATATAGTGGAGTCAGGAGGGAGTCAGAAGACATACCTGTCAGCTAAATGATTGCCTAGACAACAGCTATTGAAGGTATAACGCCTTGTTCACACATCAGTTATTTGATCAGTTATTTCCATCAGTTATTGTGAGCCAAAACCAGGTGCGGGTTAAAAACACAGAACAGGTGCAAATCTTTTCATTATACCTTATGTCTGTGGAACCTCCACTCCTGGTTTTGGCTGACAATAACTGATGGAAATAACTGATCAAATAACTGATGTGTGAACAAGCCCTAAGGGTACTTTTACTTACATTTCATTACACTGTTATGATAAAAGAAAATGGCAGGGAACCATGGTGATTGATAGTGTTGAAACATACCAAATATGACACCTTTCCACCCTGCACCGTGCAATTACATTGCTTCAAGTATCTTGTTAACGCAAAACGCATTAACAGTATCTTATTGAGATGGTGCTGGCTCAAGAGCTTTGTTTGCACTACCACTTGTGGTGCCAAATGTGCTATACAGCTGACACCCTGTTCTCACTGCTAGAATCCGATAACTTCTATCCCAGCAGTTTAACTCCTCATAGTCCATGATCAATGTGCATAGTAATGTGCAATGATTTGGCATGTGACCTCTGCAGACAATCACTGACCTCAGCTGTAGACTGCAGAGTAAGAAGCTGGGGAAACAGAGTGGAGTATATCATTTTTTTTTTTTATTTAAGCGATTGAAGTGGTTGTTCAAGATTTTTAATTATATATAACTATATAGCTATAATGAGGGGTTAAAGTATTTGGAGATATTTATGTGCCTTTTTTACATTTTCACTTTTTTGCCCATTCTGTTGCAGCCTTGTGTTAAAATAAAGTTATGCTCCCATTAATTTGCACTTAATACTATAGAAAAGTTAAAACAGAATTTTAATAGAGATGAGCGAGCATGTTCGTCCGAGATTGGTGCTCGTTCGAGCATTAGGGTACTCGTAAGTACTCGCTGCTCGGACGAGTATCTCGCCATGCTCGAGGAAATGGCAACTTCCGCATCGTGCTTTTTTGGCGCCTAAAAACACAGCCAATCACAAGCCAGGAGACTCTGCGTACCACCCAGCATCACGTGGGGCCCTTACATGTCGATAGCAGGGGTTGGCTGGCCTGATCAGGTGACCCTGGAATATACTATCGACTGGCCGCGGTGCTCGGCTCAGATGCCGTCTGGATGTCGTTAGGGATAGAGCTGCTGCCTTTCAGGGACAGTGTTAGGGCCTGCATTTAGTTGTCTGTTAGGCAGGGATCACCCACAAAGAACCCAACAGCCCTTCTAAGGGCTAGAAGACATTTTTTTTTTTGTCACTTGGCTGGCTGGCACTAGTAGTGCAGCTATCGCCATGTATAACCCCCTTTTTTTTTATGTTATATCTCAGTGATACAAATCCATTGCACACAGCAGTGTGGAACCATTCTGTGTGTCACAGTTCAGTTACTCACTATTTTCTGTCCAGGTGACACTTTCTGTATGTCACCGAATACAACCAAGTCATTTGCTGCCTGTCACGTGTATGGCTTGATCCCAAAAATCTCTGTGCGACATTTGTCTGGGTCGCAGTCTAAATAGCTACCGTCAGTAGGGTGTCAGTTAGCTCTACGATAGTTTCTGCACGTCACGTTCCCAAAAAAACAAAAATACAAAAAAAATATAGAAAAAAAATTTGTTTTTTTGTTGTTTTAGCTGAGTGATACAAATCCATTTCACACAGCTGCGTGTAACCTTTCTGTGTGTCACAGTTCAGCACACTCACTCCAAACCGTATATACTGTCCAGGTGACACTTTCTGTACTTCACAAAATTAAACCAGACTAACCAAGTTTGTGGGTTTCAGTACACCAGGCCCATTTATTTTATTTTTTTTATAGAATACAATTATATACAGAAAATGTGGAACCCCAGGGCTAAGGGTCGAGGACGAGGGCGTGGGCATTCAATTACTGCAGGGGGCAGAGGCCGTGGTCCTGGGCAGGGTGAGACAGTACCTGCTGATGAGGGAGCTGTGGAACGCCGCAGAGCTACACTCCCTAGCTTCATGTCTCAACTTACAGGGACACGTGGTAGAGGACTGTTGAAACCACAACAGTGCGAACAGCTGATCTCGTGGATTGCGGATAATGCTTCAAGTAATTTGTCCGCCAGTCAGTCTTCCACGCAGTCCACCCACGTTACCCAAGGGAGCACTCCTCTGGCTCCTCCACCTCAACCTCCTTCCCCCCAGTCTGCCCCCTCCCAGGAAAATTTGGAATGCGATCCGGCATACTCTCAGTAACTGTTTTCTGGACCCTTCCCAGAGTCACAAACCACTTCTCAGGTTGCTGCTGACCTCTTTCCCGATGCCCAAGTGTTCCAACTGTCGCAGTCTGTGGGTGATGATGATGACAATGACAATGTTGAGTTAGTGGAAGAAGTTTGTAAAGAGGTGTCGGACGATGAGGAGACACGGTTGTCAGACAGTGGTGAAGTTGTTGTTAGGGGAGGAATTCCGAGGGGGGAGCAGACTGAGGAATCGGAGGATGACAAGGTGACTGACCCGAGCTGGGTTGATATGCCGAGTGAAGACAGTGCTTCTGAGGCGGAGGCGAG